>JANHGN010017326.1:92958-123622 GCA_024605025.1 Megaceryle maxima
AAAAGAAAAGAAAAGAAAAGAAAAGAAAAGAAAAGAAAAGAAAAGAAAAGAAAAGAAAAGAAAAGGAAAAGAAAAGAGAAACCAGAATTTACTCCCCAGGTGAACAAATTAGGAAACCTCCTTGAATTATACCAGAGTATAATGGATTATACCAGAGAATCCTTGGTTCATTCTATCTTCTCTCTACAGTTCTTGGTTGCTGTGCCTTGAATTACACTAAGAAGCAACATAAATCTTGCCCATCTTGCATCCCCATCTGGCATCACACCCATAGCACCAATTTCACTTGCGAGGCTGAGCTTGGAGGAGGTAGTACAATTGGCTTTGGAGATATTTTTGGATTGCACAGCATTGATGATGACAACAGAACTCAGCACTTAGGAATCAGCCAGCTCTAAAGTAATGAGAGAGGAAGATTTATTCTGTTTCAGGGACTCACTGGTAGTACAAAGCTCCAGTCTGCTCTCACTGAAGCCAACAGGAGTCTTCCCTTTGATTTCAACAGGAGCTGGATCAGTAGGGAGAATGAAAGGAGAGCTATAATTTCTCACAGTAATAACCTTCTTTCCCTTGCAAGGATAAACTATTCAGCTTCCAGACTCTCTGTGCACCCTTGTAGCTCTCAGCATTTTCATTAGCTTGAATGGCATCTGTTTCTATTAAATGTTGTATACAACAAAGAGACATTTGATTTTTCATTACCACAGCGGTATCAATAATATAATTGCTCATATGAAAACATAACCAACCTGCACAGAATTCAGGCTGGTGACAGGCAGGCATACTAATGTAAAAATTTTCTGAATTAAATAATTCTTCATATAGGGACAATCTGGAGGAAATAAATAAATAAAGCATTAAAATCTTAGCTTTAAGCAAATTAAAGGGCATTTTCCAAATCATATATCTTATAATTGACATTAAAATATTTAATATATTGGAATTAACACTACAAAGGTATTTGCTCAGCTTCTTGATGATATATTCAAATTATCACATTTAACCTAGCTAAGAGTCATGTTTCCACTACATTTTTTGAATTCATTTAAGCAAACTCATCAGTAAAAGGAGTCACAGGATGGTTTCTTCGTAAACTAACTGTGCAGTGCTATAATAATTAAAAATCAGGGCAGACCTGAATAGAAAGTGTCAGAGGACATGTTGCCATGGTCCTTTCACTGGCCCCAATGGAACTACGTATCATTTCAGATATAAAGAAGCAGCTACTACACTTTGTCATACTTCAGGGGAAAAAAAAAAAAAAAAAGTATTACAACAGAACAGTAAAAAAATAGACAAATGTTCTTTGCAAATGAAATTACTTCTTTTTAACTATTCTCATTATTATTCATCTTAACATATCAGCTGAAGATAAGTGGTATATTACAGGAAAGAAATGAGGTAATTGGTTCTTGTAGGTTCTGTGTCTTCCCTTTGACCAATTAATTCACAAGCTGTTTAACCTACAGTCATCTATGACTTTGAAAAGCACTAAATCATTTGGTTCCACCATCTCAGCCACTTACTGGTAGACAGATATTAACCTGTGTGTTTTCTAGACATGTGACATGCCCAGAAAATTTTGAAGGCCACAGCACTTGTGAACACAATTAACAAAGACAACAGGCCATCAGAACTCTCTTGCTGAGGTGTTGTTTTAATATAGAATGATAGCATCATAGAATGGTAGGGGTTGGATGGGACCTCAAAAGATCATCGAGTCCAACTCCCCCGCTAGAGCAGGGTCACCCAGGGCACCCTCACAGCAACAGATCCAGGGAGGTTTTGAAGGTCTCCAGAGGAGACTCCACAACCCCTCTGGGCAGCCTGGGCCAGGCTCTGCTACCCTCACAGGGAAGAAGTTTTTCCTCCTGTTGAGGTGGAACTTTCCTTTGTTCCAGTTTGTGCCCATTGCCCCTCATCCTATCCCAGGGCACCACTGACAAGAGCCTGGCCCCTTCTTCTTGACCCCCACCCTGCAGAGATTTGGAACCATTGATCAGCTCCCCTCTCAGGCTTCTCCTCTCCAGGCTGAACAGCCCCAGGGCTCTCAGCCTTTCCTCAGCACAGAGATGTTCCAGTCCCTTCAGCATCCTCGTAGCCTCCCTTGGACTCTCTCCAGTATTTCCCTGTCCCTCCTGAACTGAGGAGCCCAGAAGTGGACACAATCCTCCAGATGTGGGCAGAGTAGAGTGGAAGAAGAACATATAAGAGTGGTGCAGTTATTTTCTTATTTAAATAATGGCTAAGGTGGAAAGCCTTAAAAAAAAAAAATATATATATATATATATACACAAAAGGGAAACAGTTACATATCCAGAGGACAGCAAATACCGACAGCTTTAGTTCCACAAAAGTCTCAGTTAAGTGTTTAAATATGAGGTTAACTATCAACATGAAAACAGACTGCCTCCGGATTTACAATCACACATCCAGATGAAGCCATTTGCATCTGAAGTAATGTAAATTATTTGTTTCGCCCGCTGAAAATCTGATAGACTATATGAAGAAACATAATAAAAAGAGAAGGGAATCCCAGGGCTGTTCTGCTGTGATTTCATTGGCCACATCACAGTATTTGATGTTTTACCTGAAGGTCTGTCTAATAAACAATGATAGTAGGTCTTCCTATAAGGGTTTTTCTATACATGTCCTCATGACTGTCTAAAGTCTAAGCACTCAACCGTTAAAGAAACACAGCCTTTTCAGATGGATGTGTTTGTGTATAAAGAGCCAACACAAGATCTGCATATGAATTCTGTCTCATCAAAGCCCTATTTTGGAAAGCTGAGGGACTTCAAGAGTGCTGAGTCCTTAGATGAGTTAGGATGAATTCAACTCAGAATAAGAGTATGTTGACAAAAGTGTTATGTACGTCTGTGAGAATTTAGTGCCATGCCCATTGCCAAAAGCAAATCACAGAATTTCTGAGGCTGGAGTAGACGTCCAAGATGATCAAATCCTGCCTATGACAACACCATGACATCAGCTAGATGTATTGGTTATATTTATTTTAGGTCTTCTCAGGATAACTCTGTCAACCCAAGCATATTAGTGATTGCATTTAGATATTGGTAAGAGTTCTTCATATAGACCCAAATAGAAAGGAGAAGTTTATCGTTTGAGGAAGGAAGTATTTTAAATTATGCCTGTGGTAATAAGTGAATCATACATAACTTCAGTTAATTTTGACAGAAGGAGAATATGATCATAAAGCTAAAAATGAAAGGAAGCTCATCCAGTGTGAGTCAAGAGATTTCCATAGCAGAGGAAAAAGTAGAAAAGGTAGATAGAGAACTAGTGTTGACTATGCTTGAGACTTTCATGTTTTTGTTTCTTTTTTCTTTAATTATTCAAAGCAATAATTGTTACATCAAATAAAAAAATATTATCAAATCATAATAATCCACCACTTCATCAGGTTTTGTAAATTAAATAAATTATTCAAAGTTCATGGCTTATTTCATGAGGCCACAGACAGTGCTCTCACACACTTGCATTTCTCACAAACTCATAACATGTTGGCACATATTAAACATAGCTGGGTTCTGTTTCTTCTTTATAGTTTCATCTCATTTGATTTGCAAAACTTGGTGAGGTTTCATTTTCACATCATGACCTTGCCAAGATGAGTCTTCCATTTGTAGACTGGAGAAATATTTGGCCCAGTCCTGCTGCATACTGTCATTCCATTCTAATAAAATCCTTAAACACATGCGTAGCCTTAATGTGATTCAGATAGTCTGGATCAAGGATAAGTTCTGTTAAGATTTTTCTTGATTTGAGTTTTAGCTCTACAGCTGAATTAAAGACTAAACCCATCGTTATAAATATCGTTTCTCCCCAAGGAACAGAGAACTGTAAAGATTTTCTATTTTATGCATATTTACGTTTATTCTACTGAATACCCACAAGCCTTGAAACACTGGCTGCATTTAGATTCAGGTGTCTTGTCTTAAGGTTCTCTGTTAACTCACAGCAAACAATCTGCCCACTATGGGTTATTTACTGGTGTGAGAATAAGCAACAGTATAAAAACAAGGAAATCTCACAGTCAACCATAGCAACATGTGAAAAAACAAACAAACAAACAAACAAAACAAATAAAAACCAAACAAAACAAACAAACAAACAAAAAATAAAATAGGTTGCCCAAGTCTTGTAGGACTGTCCTGTTCCAGGTAAATTTGTTTGTCTGAACTAATTTGACCAAAGCAATCCAGCCGTGGCATCAAGAAGTCAAATATATATAGGGTAAAGCTGGCTGCTGCCATGGCTAAAATCACATTGAGCACCCACATCCTTTTCACCCCGACCGAATTATGCATTAATGTCTATAAATACATAAGGGCTGGGTGTCAAGAAGGCAGGGACAACCTCTTTTCACTTGTGCCTTGTGATAGGATGAGGGGCAATGGATTCAAGCTCAAGTACAGGAAGTTCCACCTCAACACAAGGGAGAACTTCTTTATTGTAAGAGTTGTACAGCATTAGAACAGACACCACAGAGAGGCTCCACATGTGGATTCATCTTCTCTGGTGACTTTCAAGACCTGTCTGGATGCATTTCTGAGTGATCTGCTCGAGTTTGTCCTGCTCTGGCAGGGGAGTTGGACTTGATGATCTTCAGAGGTCCCTTCCAGCCCCTAACATACTGTTATTCTGTGATTCTTTAATTCAAGATAACCATGTAAGTCCCAGTAAATTCAGTGTGACCTAAGGATGTGCTCACTGATCACAGAATCACAGAATGGTAGGAGTTGGAAGGGACCTCTGGGGTTCATCTAGTCCAACCCCCCTTCTAAAGCAGGTTCACCTAGAGCAGGTTGCATAGGAATGTATCTAGATGGGTATTGAAAGTCTCTGGTGAAGGGGACTCCACAAGCTCTCTGGGCAGCCTGTTCCAGTGCTCCAAATATAATATTTTTTAATAAAGATAACATGTTGCATCAAATCTGTGCATATCCATGCAAGGGATGACAGGCATAGGATAAACAAGTGATGTGGAAAAAACACACTGCAGTAAAACTGTGAACAAATGATACAGCATCCATTGATTCTCTGATGAGAAAATAAAGGAGGTGAGGGCTCTTTTTTAGCCTTTCTCCCATGAGAAAAACAAACTAAGTTCTCTCTATTCTCTCCCTGAGTTCCTGTTTTCCTAACTGTCGGAAACTCTTCTCATCTGTCTGTGTGAATAAATTGGATCCATAGTCTTAAGCGTTGTCCAGATCACCCAGCGACAGATGCACATCGAAATCTTTTAAGCCACATTTCCTTACAAAATCACTCTAGAAATTGAAAAGGTGTCTACAGAAGAGTGAGACATTACTCTGCATTGAACAGCACCAAAAATCTAATTTCAGAGCCATTCCTGCTCTGAATGAAGTAAATGGCAACATTTTCAGTACTTTAAATTTGTGTTATAATTTTGTTGATGACAGAATACGTAAATTTAAGTGGTTAAGCAACTGACTTCAAACCTTGGGTTTTTTTCCTGAATCTGAAGGGCAGAAAGTGTGCCTGAAACAACTGAGACCATGTCTTTTTATGATAACTTAGCTGTTTCCCCTCCTCTTAAATAGGTATATTAATTCTGATTTACTTACATTATTCAGATATTGTAAGCAATTGATATTAGTGAGCCTCAGACAATAAAGCAGTACAAAACCCTGTTCTTAAATTTTCCCTATGAAGCCCTGAAGCCATTTCCCAGTTGTGTATGAAAGAGTTAATGGCAAAACTATACTCAGACTGGTTTTCTTTCTGTTCTCCTATTTGTCCATAAAGATAGCTTTAATTAGCACTTGCCTGGAAACAATTTTTCTATGTATTAACTAAAAAGTGTAATCAGTATGAAGAGAAGCTGATGAATAGTTATAAAAATAGCATCCAAGCATCAAAGTCCCTTTCATAAGAAAAAATATTTTTAATCTTTACATGAGATAGTACAGCAGTGTTGCCAGGTCTCTAGGAAGTGCTCTGTCTGCAGGGCACATTAAGATGGCTACGGGAGCAGTGGCCGCTTCAGATTCAAGACACATTTTCAAGATGTGTGCAGGGCAATCAGAGCTAAGCCTTATGTCTGACATGAAATTTCTCTCCGTCTTACATTAGTGAACTATTTCAATTATAGTCATCCCATTTCCCTAAGCAAAGAAAAAAGATGAGCAACTAGTTACTTCTGCTCAATACTCAGACCTAAGACCCACCTTTGAAACAACAAACTGAGATGGAAATTATCACCACTGTTGTTACATTGGCATGTCAGTAGATAACCTAATTACTTATTGCTTGATTTATTACATCTAGCAAATGTATTGCAATAGCTTCATGTAGACACGGGTGACCTCACAGTGGTCTTCCAGTATCTGAAGCGGGCCACAGGAAAGCTGGGGAGGGACTTTTTATAAGGGCATGTGATGACAGGGGCAAGGGCAATGCTTTTGAACTAGAGCAGGGTGGAATTTTCCTTTGTTCCAGTTTGTGCCCATTGTGCCTAGTCCTATTCCAGGGCACCACTGACAAGAGCCTGGCCCCTCCTCCTTGACCCCCACCCTGCAGAGATTTGGAACCATTGATCAGCTCCCCTCTCAGGCTTCTCTTCTCCAGGCTGAACAGCCCCAGGGCTCTCAGCCTTTCCTCAGCACAGAGATGTTCCAGTCCCTTCAGCATCCTCATAGCCTCCCTTGGACTCTCTCCAGTATTCCCCTGTCCCTCTTGAACTGGGGACCCCAGAAGTGGACACAATCCTCCAGATGTGGTCTCCACAGGGCAGAGTAGAGGGGGAGGAGAACCTCCCTCGACCTGCTGGGCACACTGTTGTTGATGCACCCCTGGATACCATTGGCTTTCCTGGCCACAAGGGCACATTGATGTTTTCACTTTCTGCCATTCTGTTTTGTTGTTTGTGGGTACCATAGCATGTGTTCAGATCTGTTTTAGAGGGGTGAGATTTTGAGTTATTTTGACTATTGTCTTTTGATTCACAATAAAATCACACAATCACAGAATGATAGGGGTTGGTAGGGACCTCTGGAGATCAAAAAGTCCAACCCCCCGACAAGGCAGGTTTACCCTGAGAAGGTCACACAAGAGCACAATGTCCAGGTGGGTTTTGAATGTTTTCAGAGACAGAGACTCCACCACCTCTCTGGAAAGCCTGGGCCAGGGCTCCATCACTCTCAAAGTAAAGAATTTCCTCTGCATGTTTAGATGGAACTTCCGATGTTCAAGTTTGTGTCCATTACCTCTTGTCCTGTCACTGGAAAGCATTGAGAAAAGACTGGTCCCATCCTCCTGACACCCACCCTTTAAGTACCTCTAAGTATTGATAAGATCCCGCTGTTGTCATGAGATTGAGTGACACTTCACCAGGATCCCAAGAGTCACGTTGTCATAATCCGTTTCACTTCAGGAGGCAACTGCAGCATCTCCAATTAGACCACTTTTCTCCATAACACTATCTTATTTTCCAGTCTTTGCAAGATCTTTATCACTGGTTCTACAAAAACCAAACCCTTAGATACACCAAAGGTTCCTGCAGTTTTTAAACCTCAAATATTTATTCTTATCAGCATGATTCTGGTTTGGTTTGCTATATACTCTTCTGCCTGGCAAAGTTATCTGTACACAAGGTAATCATTTTGAAGGGTCCCAGGGACATATCCAGTTTTCATTGCCTCTCTGAATTTAAGAGGAACTTCCTTTCCAGAGGTTTTCCTCTTCTTTTGAGATAAGAAAGCAGATTAACCTGCCTTTCTGACAACATTTTCATCCCAGCTCTTGTAAGATGCAGCTCATCATATAAGAAACCGTTCAGATTGGATGCAAATTTAATTATTTAGGCTTTTCAGATCAATCATTGCATTCATTCCAGAGGGAAAAGGAAGCTGCTTTTCTAAAGAGAAATGCTGCAAAATGCTACAAAACATATGTGTAAATTAGTCTGCTTAGACTTGATATATTCCAGAACTGATGGATTTTGCTAATACGGAAAGCGTACAGAGTTCTGTGTTCCTATTTTCTGTTTTCATTAGTGGATATCACAAGGGAACCCCAAGGCTTGCAATAGGATGGAAACAGGTGGCTCTACTTAACATACAGAATAGAAAGTCACTGCTTAATCCAATACAAAAACCAAACATTGCATCAGCTAACTTGGATGATCAATCAAAGTAAAAACTGCTTTTAGGTGGCCAGTTTATTGATCAGAGTCGGGAGATTTTGCATTATTTCCCTGAATTTACTATTTGGACTCAGTGTACTCATGGCAGATTCCTGGAAAAAGGGGGTTTTTTTCCCAAAATATTCTTTGCACCACCGCAGTCAGGTGCTGAACTTTATCAATGAAAATTTGGTATAATTAGCATGACATAACAATATTAATTTTAAAATAAATGTCCTTTCTGGATTTAGCCAGAGCCACCTTAGTAAAATGTATCCCCATTTCCACCAACACATATTCTGATGAGGGACCATTTTTGCAGATGTGGAGGGAAAATCACTACAGGTTTTTTGTCTGTGAAGCCTTTGAGGTCAATGGCATTGAACTTGCTTGTTCCAAGATCCAGCCCCACCTGGGAAGTTGAATGGTATGAAATTCTGTGGAGCTTACAGACTATGATTAAGACAACAGCAAAAGCAAAGTCTACGTCTTCCTCTTTGCTTTGTTCTTCATTATCTTACTACTATGTGCTCAAAAAGAGTGTTAGGTTGGACAGAAACAACAGCTGTCAGTGGGAAACTGTGAAAAGAACATGAGGAGGTCTTCCAAAACGGGCACTCAGGTGCATTAGGAAATGCCCATCACTATCTCCAGCAGTCTTTAAATTCTCCTCCTTTCTGATTTTCAGACATAAAAGGGTTTGATCTGTTGGGAACCCAAGAATTCCTAGTTCTAAACCTGTCCCTCCCCACCAGCCAATGCCTTCTGCTGCTGTCTTGGGTCACTTAATCCCTCTGCTCCATTTTTCTGTGTGTGAATTGTGGACAGTGACAGTCACATGGGCTCATGGAGTCATGGGCTCAATGAAAATACTATTTTTACAGCATCATGAAGGGGAATGGTATCTGAGATCATCCCTGTTTTTACTGGCACTTTAGATATACATTATATCCCTAAGCTTATTTGCTTTCTTTCCAACATTACTTCTGGGTCTTATGATTTTTGCCACTCCTTTGTGATGACTTACAGGTTCCTGCATGTTCTATGCTTGCTACTCTCCAGTGTTTCATTCACATTTATTCCTCTACCACATGGCAGAAATTCCTGAACGTTACACTGAAATAGTTAAATTAAATCTCACCTTCCTCTTCCAGCAAGTTCATCTTGTCAGCAACACTGTAGTGTATCCATCAGAAGGAAGCCATGGAAAAACCTTTTCCCTCAGCCTTCCAACAGTTCCTGTTGCCTCTCTAGGTAGTCAACAGCAACTGTCCTGTAAAACATCTGTGATCTGCAGTATTATCTATTAAATATGTTAGGATATTTTTATCCCAGTCAGAAGCTTTGGCTTTTCAGTCTGTAGTGGTTTACTCTAGGAAGTTAGAAGCACCTTTGCAGCCCAATGAATGGCATTAATACACCCAGAAAAGCTGGGTCTCTTTCTTACAGCCTGTAGAAGAGACTGCCCTGTTTACACCTACTCCTGAGAAGCCCAGTCTGGAGAAGACAGATCTTGCACTGGTGCTTTCAGAGAGATACAAGAAGAAATAAGGAAAAGTAGGTTTAGGAACAGAAGAAAACTGCAATTCTTTTTAATGAAAATAAAGAAAAACTTAACTGCCAAAACAATTCTTTTGATTAAAACTAAGATTTATGAAAGCCAAATGAAAAAGTCTACAGTACTTGGAAGAAGTAATTGAAGACAGGGGAACTTTAAATGTATGTTTCTGTAAGATTAATCAACAGGAATTATGGTGAAGAAGGAGATTTTTTAGTGAGGTACGCTGTGTTTCCTGACTGTCATCAGAACTCTGCTCTTCATAGGTTATACCTGTTCCTAAGCTGTAACTGGAAAGGAGCAGTTGCTTCTCATTCTTCTACTGTTCACTCAAGCCACTGACAAATGCACAGGGACTCCAGAGATGTTTATTAAATTGGCATTTGCAAATGTCATACATTTTATATCTCTACTGGTCACGCAAGTGTTCCATTAAAGCCATGAAGACAAGATAGGACAATGAGAAAAAAGAAGAGCATATAAATAAAATATAAAGGAGCTGCCCTTCCCAGGTTGTTTCTAAACAAGATGCAGTGGCGTTAAGACTGAAGGTCTCAGCTCAACTCAAAGAATGCAGTGCATTGTATAAATCAGACTGAGTAGATATTTCAGATAAATTCAAATTTCAAATAAATTTCAAATAAATTTCAAATAAATTATAAGAGAATCAATCCTATGCATCAGTCTTCTTTCATCAGTCATCAGTCTTCAGGGCACAATAAACCCCAAAAAATTTCAAGATATTTCTTCTGTTGATATTAGATTCAAGGTTTCTTAGAAATATTAATTTCACTCTCTCCTATATTAGCTGCACAGTAGTGGTACCTCTCAACTTTTGGTACACTAACCCTCCTTTCCCACCATTGTTCCCTTTTAGGACCCTGTTCCCAATTGCAATGTATGTGGAGTTTCCCTTTCATCTGTATGGGAAGCAAAACATGGTAATGATCTTCAGCTTATAATCAGAGAAAGTCATGAAAGTCACCCATATACTTTAACAATTTCTGGCAGGGTAGAAATGTTCTGCTTATCTTCACAACTAAAAAGTGGTTAACCCCAGATTACTTTCTATAGGGCTGCAAATAAAACTGACAGAACTGAAACATTATTGTGGAAAGTCACAGAATCACATGCTCGTTAAGGTTGGAAAAGACCTCCAAGATCATCAAGTCCAGTTGTCTAAAGTCTCCTCTGCTCACACAGTTATGGCTGTGTTGTCTACATCTAAGGAAAAATTGGGGTGGTCGGTCACTGGAACAGGCTCCCAAGGGAAGTGGTCACAGCACCAAGCCTGTCAGAGTTCAAGGAGCATTGGGACAACACTCTTGGTCATACGGTTTAGTTTTAGGTGGTCCTGTGAGGAGAAGGGAGTTGGACTTGATCACCCTTACGAGTCCCTTCCAAATACAATTCTGTGATTCTATGATTCTAACTTAAGATATTCTCTGATTCTATGACATTCAGACAATAAGATCCTTTCACACCTGGAAATCCTGCCATCTACTGTGTGAAAAGACACTGCTTTACAGTTCTTCACACATTATTCACGTCTTACTAAAGAGGCTTCTTTAAACATCATCACAGCAACAAACTTACATGAATGAGATCAGAAATAAATTTCACCTTTACCAACAGTACAAGAAATACAGTGGATCAGAGACCATGACATCATGTCAGCACAAGAAATGTCACTCTATCTTAGATTATTGAGCTTTATTAGCTCACTGCTTTGAAGGTGACCGACCTCTCCAATGCATAGTTGTCACAAGAGTAATATTTCTATAGTCATTAAAACCGTAGCCGACTCTCATGTTGTCACCTTCTCAGACTTCTTTATTCCTCTTAACCAAAGTAAACAGAGCTAGGGATGCATTGGAAAATGTCCCATGCCACTTCTTAGTCTATGCTTTGCACAAACCAAAACCAGTTAAAAAACCTTTGTGTGGAAGTAAAGCTAGTTTGAACAAGCTACAGGTCAGATATAGTTAACAGAATACACCATGTACATTTATTTTTCTTAAATAGTGTTTCCTCAGAAAACAGAATGCAGATGCAACCTCACTTTCTAGTGTCATCCTTGCTTTATAGAATCATAGAAATCATAGAAAAGTGTGGGTTGGAAGGGACCTCCAGACATCATCCAGTCCAACCCCCCTGCTGAGAGCAGGGACAGCCTCAACTAGAGCAGGGTGCTCAGAGCTCTCTCAAGCCCCACCTTGAATGTCTCCAGGGATGGGGCCTCAACCACCTCCCTGGGCAACTTGTTCCAATGTTCTACCACCCTCGTGGTATACTTAAGATGAAACTTAAGTGGGACACTCCAGACACATTCATCTTGCCATGCTTTAGACAACGTGCATGTCTACTTTCAAGCTATGCAAAACAGTCATTTATCTTGAGATAAGACATATCACACTTCTAGAGGGCCTGTTTCCTTCTATAGATTATAAAAGAAGTATGGAGTGGCTAACCTACATATATACACCTAGGAAGAAATCCAGTTGCCTAAACATATGTGCCTATTACCAATTTAAATCTACCAAGTTTTCTCACCTCGTCTCCAGGCCTGTTCTGTAGGTCCTGTATCATACTTAACTGTCCTGTGGGTGTTTGAAATGGCTCTAGACAGCTGTGGTTGGTCACTGAAACCTGCTCCTCTGAAAGCTGGTGGGATGAATCCCATTATTTGCTTTAGAAAGGCACTGGTTAGACACTCAGAGAATGGGTGCCAAGGTATATTGGAGCAAAACACTGGGTGCCATGGAGAATTCTTCCTAAACAAAATCATCCAGAAAATCATTCAGAAATCATGCAGTGTACATGATGGGTGAGGCTGGCAGAATGGGAGGGGAGCGAGTGTAGAGCTGTATCCTCCAGGAATGGCACCTAACAGCCAGATGAGTATCTCCAAAGAGATGGCATAAGAGTGGCTACCAATATTTAGAATTATCACCAGAGGGGAGCATTAGGCCTAAGATTCAGACATCATCAGGTGTCTATGACATAGATATCATCCTGGAGACTATGTGTCTAAGTTCTCATTAATGTCAGAGGTGATCTAGATCTTCACTTGGTCACCTATAAGTAACTAAACTGGTTAGTAAAGATAGAGAAGCCTAAAAACATAGGTTCAGGTGATGAAACAGTGGCATTTGAGCCATCCCTTGAAGGATGAGGTGGATAACTTACTGGAGTACTCACTCACATACTGGCTCCATCCTAGGAGTTTAGGTGTCTGTCTCACGTATGGACATTCAAGGTCTCAATTCAGAGCTGAATCTGACCCTCTGCTTTTGGGGTTTTTCTGGGACCTTGTTGGAGTTTTGTGCCTTTAGAAATGGATAAGAGGTCAGTTTTCTACACCTGTCAGCTCTCCCAGATGTCTCCCAGATTTCTTGCACAAGTTCCTCTAAAACCAGGAAAATGTCTTTCTTCAAGATGTAGTGGAGTAAATGCATCATGTAGCCTTTTCTGGGTAATCTGCAATTGCTAAAAAATGAGTGGACATAGCACTTGAGGCCATGGTCTAGTGGATAGGGAGATGTTGGGATGAAGATTGGACTTGATGATCCTAGAGGTCCTTTCCAACCATAATAATTCTATGATTCTGTGACTTCTCCCTAGATTATGAATTCACATCCCTCATGCGGGGACTTCATTAGCTGATTTCTTTGGGTGACACTGTGGTGGAGCATGTCCTCTGGCCTACAGATGATATCTTATAATGCTCATAAGAAGTGATCATCTGTTCTTGTCTTTGCTTTTTTAACCACCCATTATTACCACTTTAAATTCCTGTCCAGTATGAGATACAGGATAGAAAGAGAACTGTGATAGTACAGAAAAACAACAACAACAACAAAAAACCAACCAAAAAACCAACCAAACAAAAAACAACCCAGAACTTGTAAATTGGTACTGATAAATCAATACAGAAACACTGGTATTGATAAATCTATGCAGGAACACCTGCTCACAACTTACAGTGATGGCCACAACAAATGAATCTTGGTGCTACAGAGCAGGAATGTTCATACATTGCTCAATTACACAGAGAATAAGTAGCTGTGCAAAGTTCCAGCTCCTTTTTTTTTCGCATGAAGAGCTTATGTGTCCCCTCCATTTCAACTCCATTGCTCTGAAAAATGAAAGAGAAGTCATTTTAATTTTAAGAATGCAAGATAAGTGTTGCTTGGCAACACCACGGGTAATAGCTGGTCCCTGTATGGCCTGGAGCATGCCTCTTCAGAAACACTCTATATAGAGACATCCCTTTATTACCAAGAATGGTTATTGAGATTTTTTTTTTTTATCCCTGGCCATTTAATTATGTAAGTTTTCTTTCAAAAGCAACACAATTAGAAGAATCTTTTTGCTTCATTTTAGGAAGTAAATTGTTCATACTTCACTTCATGGGGAGAAATTAATAATAACTTCCCCATGCACAGTTATTAACGCAACCACCAGAACATATAAAACTTTCTCAGTTAGGAACCTTTGCACCATTATGTGCTCTGATATCTAAACCCAGTATGTTTTCTTTCATACATTACCACTAATTATTAATGCTATGCGTTCTTTACAAAGCAGAAGACTCACTGTGTCTCTTGTGTCCACTGATAACAGGACCTTTCTTCCATTCTTCAACAATTTATAAAGAAAAAAAACAAACAAAAAAAGAAAATGGCCTAGGTGATTTCTGTGGAAAAGTTGGCAGAATTATTTCATTTTTTAATGAAATGCTATTGTGTATGTGAGTTCCAGACAGGTATTTTGTGGGATCATTTTTTAAATTATTAACCTCATAGAATAACTCAAGCTGAAAACAAAAAGATAATAGAGAGTTTAGAGCTCCAGAAGAAAGCTCTTGAGAAAAATGTTTACAAGAAGGTTCTTTCTTTCATGAGTACCAAAGACATTTTAGATTGGACCTCAGTTAGGGAAGGTGAGTCCCCAAGGAGAGGATATTGATGAGGGGCAATGGTTTTAAATTAGAAAGGAGTGGATTTAGATTAGAAGTAAGGAGGAAGTTCTTTACCAAGAGAGTGGTGGAGCTCTGGAACAGGTTGCCCAGGGAGGTGGTTGAGGCCCCATCCCTGGAGACATTCAAGGTGAGGCCTGAGGAGTCTCTGAGCACCCTGCTCTAGTTGAGGCTGTCCCTGCTCTCAGCAGGGGGTTGGACTGGATGATTCTGGAGGTCCCTTTCAGCCCAGACATTTCTATGATTCTGTTTCTATGTTTCTATATTCACTCTGTCCAATACAGTGTGCATGTCTACATTATGTAGCTGCTCTGAGCATCCCCTGTTGATGTAGGAGTAGGTTAAACTATTCAAGCAGGTCTGTAGACCCTCCAGAAAATACCTGAAAAGGGAGAGATTGGTATGTCTAAAAAATACTGTCGCTAAACTCACAAATAATAACAAGCAATGAGTCTAAACCACTATATTCAAGAAACTTTGTAGCCCCAGCCCTTAATTCATGAAGTAACTTCTCAATGTTAACCAGATAACAACTTCTCCTCATTGAGTCTCTCTTTATTCTATTGAGAAGCTCTCCCAGCAAGTCTTACTTGAGTGAGGAAATTACCAGAGCAGAGCATGTGGCTAAAGGTTGGAGATGAGCAGGCTTGATGAGGCTCTGGGCAACCTGCTCTAGTTGAGGATGTCCCCTGCTCTCAGCAGGGGGGTTGGACTGGATGACTCTGGAGGTCCCTTCCAGCCTGGGCATTCTATGATTCTATAATTTATTCTATCATTCATTCAATTATTCATTCTATGATTCTAAGATTCTAGGATATATTACCACAGAGTTTATAGTCTGAAACCTCTTTCAACTTCTTTAGTATTATCTCACTAATTGCATATTTCAGTTCATCACTTCCAGTGCAGGATCAGGTCTGAGATAAACTGGGCCTAGAAAAACTTTGTGATGTTCCTTTTATTCTCATTAAAGTTTTACTACACTTCTCAATTCACAGAAACAAACAAACAAATAAACAAACAAATAAACACTCCTAGTGCAAAGTTCTATGTGCATATTGATTCACTGTTCAAAAGGGAGTATTCTTACTGGACTACAGTCATTTTGTGAAAGTCCATTACAGAATACCTCTTGCTGAATATATTTGCAATAATGCATTCTCCAGCTTATATACACACAGCTGGAAACTGTGGACTCTGAGTAAATTAGAATATCCTTCTAAAGACAAGCCTAGATTTAAATATCAGATTTGCACCAATGTCTGTTGAAACATCCTTAATGTGTCTACAGGGCACAATAAAATGCAGTTATTCTGCACAGTTTGAATAAAAAGCCATGACTACCAAAGAAAAAAAATCTCATTGAAAGACAGCTATACTTTTTTTCACTCCCATCTGTTTTACCCAGAACCTCAGATAATCTCCACATGGAAGTCAAATGACACATTGCCTACAAGTGTTAAGTCATAATATAACCAGTTAAGGTGGAATTATTTTCCTTGTGTCACACAAAATCAACAATTAACTGGGCAAGAAAAAAATACGCAAAACTCCTCTGACAGAAAGATATTTTACTGATTATCAAAGAATTCAAACATTACCCAGTAACGCCTACTAAAAATAGCAATATAAGAAATGCTCATCTTTTTAGCTATTATGACATACAATGCATGGTGATTAACACACAAGAATATGCACAGGGTCAATTAGCCAGTGGGATGAGTAACCAAAATTAGCAAGTGATCATTATACCCATTTTTACTGCATCCTCTTTTCCCCATTTACCCCTGCAATTATTATGCAAGTTTCTTCAAAGTGTTTGTGAGATTTTTGGAAGCTATTAGGATGCATTTATTTTCAACAGGTTTTTTTATTGCTTCTATCCCCACGACTTTCTGTTTGCCAGAAAAATTATAAGCTGCGGTTCTCCGTGATCATTTATTCCTTTCTATTTGACAAGACAAATATTGCAAGACATAAGACAGTTTTGCTTCTCCATCTTTTGAAAAAAAACATGGACTCTGTAGTGGGAAGGGAACCAGGGATAAAGCTATGGAAAGTCTAATCATGGACATCATAATTATGTGTAATCGATGCAAGGTTACATATAATACAGACAAATGGTATCTTAAGATGTTTGAGGAGACAAAGAAATATAGGTGCTATTGCAGGGCTGGTTACACAATTCACAAAATATAGACTTTTCAGCTGGGGTTAGAAAAGATAAACTGAATTTGGAAAAGGTGCAGGCGATGCTAAGTTAGTAGGAGAATTTATGGTGCTCAAGGATATGGTGTAATAGTGGCCCTGGTAGAGTTAGATAACAGTTGATCTTGATCTTAAAGGTCTTTTCCAACCATAGTGATTCAGTGATTCTGTAGTTATATTAAGTAGAGATTCGAATAATTAATTGACTGACCTGACCTGATGAAGTCTAGACCAGGAGGAATGATGGTGAAAGCTTAAGCTCACACTTGACACTGTGGCTTCTTGCAAGCACAGCTTGTGGAGTGCAGGATGGGGTGGTACTTCCAACGTTCACAAGAAGGAGTGAAGAGATGTGAGGGATTTCTGGGGTGGAGGAACCCCACTGCAGAAGCAAATTGTGAGGGTTAGTCTTTCACAGCAAAAATAGAAACTACTTTCAGTCCAGGATTGTATCATCTTGAAATTTTCTGCAAATAAAAAAGGTGAACCAGTAATATATTTTTGTTGGCATTGTTGAGATGGTTGAAGTGAGTTGACACAAACCAGTAAGTATATTATTGTCACCTTAAAAAGAAAAAAGACTGTTCCTCTTCCTCTAACTGACCTCCCTCAAGTGTCAAGTTCAACCATCCAGAATTAAAGTTATTTAAACACAGAAAAGCTTTTTACAGCTGTAAATATGAAAATAATAGATGAATACCAAAAATGGACCAGAGATAATGCTGTGCAGCCCTATCAGTGAAGTAGTTTTCAGTACCTTGGTTACATTCAAACCTGTTCAAAATGCTAATGTCATTAGAAAAACTCCCTGTGTGAGTGACAAGCTCTTGCTTGTCTTAAAACCAGCAAATACAGGTGTGCAATGCACTTTAAGCTGTGCATTACATATTTTATCTAAATCCAGTTTGGAGTATAGCTGACTACAGAGCTTGGATAGTAATTGCCCTAATGTATTTGTACAGCCCAAACAAATTTGAGCTGATAATTCTTAGTTCACAGCATTAGATCTGATATGGACGGATGGGTCTTGTCTGTCTCCTCTTGATTAATATCTCTGGTGTAAAGTCACGGTGAATATCTATGAATATGGAGGGGGTGTTTTTTTAATAAGAGGGTGTTAAGAGTCCATTGCAGAACACCTGCAGGGAAGAAGATTAAAATCTTGTATAAGGTGTCATATATCTTTTACTGGATAGTTAAATTAAAATATGCTGCTAATATTATTTTTCCCTGAAGAACAAAACCACCTATTTACTTTTATAATCAAAGAAGCCTAACTTACTTGAAATGAAGTTACTAAAATTTATTGTTCAAAATTTACTTTTCAAGTGGTTTAACAAAACTACAGCTATCCAAACAAAACCAAAACCAAAACGAAAAAAAAACCCCAAAAACCCAAAAACCCAAAACAAAACCAACAAACTTCCCTTTGGGGGGCCAAAGACCAGAATAAGTCCTGCACATTAGCTAAGATCTCGGAGGAAGGCTCACATTTCATCTCGTTACACAACCATTGTGGGAGCTTTGGCACAGAAATAGAGCACGTCATCTCCTTGAGAAGTTAAAATAAAGAATGTAGTTATTTGCATATTTGTAATTAATTCATGACAGCCCTTTATTGACTATTAGCCTCCATGAAAAACTGTCTAAGAGCTTCTGCTTGAAGTTATCTGAAGTATGAGATAGTTTTCCTGCATGACTCTTCCGTGCTTGCCTTGCAGATGCACTACATGATCTGTCAGAATCTGTCAGAATCTTTCTATAAAGAAAAATTAATCAAGATTAAATCAGTTTGCCATCACTAGAAGGATTTTAAGAGGCATCCATTTTGTCTAAGCACCCATTTATGATCAAAGACACAGGGTTTGGTTCTTTTTGTTTATCGTTCTTGTTTAGCTCTTCTTTAACCATAGTGTCCTAATGTTGCCACTTCACAAGCCACCAATGAATCATTCAGTGTAGACTTCTGAAATATTTAAGGTCCACATCAAAGTCCCCACTCTTTCAGGCTTTTATATGTTTTTAGAAGATCCAGTCTTTCTAGTTAAATTGATTGATAATTCCACATCAGAACCCAATTTACAGTTCTTATGACCATCTCCCACCATTACACAACCAGGTTGTCCAAGCATGGAGCAGGATGAACAGAAATGTAAACATTCAGCACATACAGTGAATCTTCTCTATGCAGGCATGTCCAGGATAAAACTGAGGCATAAGTTCCTTCCTTTTATCACACCTATGATGAGTTTCTGTAACAGTTTTTGCACAAGAAATGCTAAGAAAATACACTTTTCTCATTCTTTAATGAATCGGTTTCTGAAATGCAAGTCCATAAGTAACGTGTGTCTCCCCACACCCATTTGAAAATCCTGATGTATCACAGAATTTGTCAGTGCAATAATAACCCAAAGAGAAGGTGTCACTATGACTCAGAGTAAATTCCAGAAGTACAGGAAAAAAAATGGATCATCAGTCCAGTGACACTGTTTCTGTCCCTCACTGTCCACAACAACCTAAGAGCAAAGAGAGAACGATACTGTTGCTTTATTATTATAGCACACTTTTATTCACTAGAATTTTAGAATTCCTTCAGGGAGTTCTTCAGAGACTTCACCTCTTTCCACTTTTTGTAAACAAGATTGAATAATTTGCTCATTTCTAACAGAGAAAATACCAGGAGTCAAGTTCTCTGCTGCCTCGTGTCTTCCATTGTAAAATAAACACAAACAACCTCATTTTTATTTAATAACATTTGTCCCTTATTCAAAGGGCATGATCATCTTAAAAAGGCTCCAGGGAATCTAGTGCTATTTATTATTTATCTAGAGAGAGTTTTCAGTTCTCTGAGTTCTTCTGTCTCAAGCCAGAAATCCAGAGGTGACGGTGTTAATTACACTCCTGTTTGAAGACTAGACTTTCTCTCCAAAGATGAGCCTTATTGAAGCAGTCCATGGGAACACCTGACCTTCTAGAAATGTCATTGTGTCACTTTCCATCCTGTAGGTTTTTCTTGTCGTGAGGTGAGTTATAAAGCCTGAATTACTGACCATTTTCCAAACCTGCACCGATCGTAACTGTGCTAGAAATAACTTTCCATAGTTATTCCTATTTTTAAATGTTCCTAAGGTCATCACTACTATAGTGATGGAGACAATAGATCTAAACAGAGGTTTTAATAGATACCATGCTAAAACACTCAGGGAAATTTTATTAGTGTGTAATTCACTGTTTCTTCATATGCTGTTGTTTTGCAGATTTCCTTTATTCAGCTGTAACCTCTTTTCCTTCTCATTCTTCTTTTTTTTTTTTCCTTTTCTTTTCCTGACCCATATGTCCCCCAAAACACAGCACAAACAATGACAACGGAGAGAGGGAACAAGCAGAGCTCTCTCAAGCGTGTAGAGAAAGGGTCAGAAGCGCAAGCAGTGAGCACTGGAGACATTTCTATGAGCTTGTTGCCCTGATTTCCAGCATATTAAAGAAGTAAAACAGGGAAATCTTATTAAGTAACTCTGGAAATAGCTGAAGCAAGCCTAATGGATGCAAGGACGTGCCTTTGACAGGCTGCAGAGAGCTTTGTCTTTGAAAAAAATGGAAAATGTGCCTTTTCTGTGAGATGCCAAATCCATTGTCCTTACTTCACTGTCAGTGTTTTAGAAAGCTACATTAGTTTTGCAAGGTGGAAGGAGACTTAAAAACCTGTCTTGCATGTTCTGATTTATATCTCATTTTAATGTCAGAACTTCAGTATTTGAAGAAAAAAATAGGTAGGAACTTTTTTTTTTCTAGGGAAGTTGACAAACGTAAGAAATCTGACATGGTCCCTGAGCATTCCCAACTCACTGCAGAACCAGGAAATAACCATATCTATAGTGTCATATTTTGTAGTATCTATGAAGTCTTCCAAGGGCAGTATTTGATTTTGCCAGCTTTCTCAAAAACTATTTTGTGCACTCGCATCATGTAGGATAAACTGTCCTCTTTTCTGGGTTTACACTCTACAGACTTTTAAACCACAGGGGGAAAAAAAAAAAAACCAAAAAAAAACGTTTAGTCCTGTACCTTCCTTATGGCTTTGCAGTGGGGTTGTTTTGCTTTAACTCATACCAAACTCAAATAAGAGAGATGTATGAGGGACCTCAAGAATCACAGAATGATAAAATCATAGAACGGTAGGGGCTGGAAAGGACCACAGGAGATCATCGGGTCCAACTCCCTTGTCAGAGCAGGGTCACCCAGGGCAACCCACACAGGAACAGATCCAAGGGGGGGTTGGAAAGTCTCCAGAGCAGGAGACTCCACCAGCTCTCTGGGCAGCCTGGGCCACGCTCTGTCACCCTCACAGGGAAGAAGTTCCTCCTCCTGTTGAGGTGGAACTTCCTGGGTTCCAGTTCATGCCCATTGCCCCCTGTCCTATCCCAGGGCACCACTGACAAGAGCCTGGCCCCTTCTCCTTGACCCCCACCCTGCAGAGATTTGGAAACATTCCCAAGATCCCCTCTCAGGCTTCTCTTCTCCAGGCTGAACAGCTCCAGGGCTCTCAGCCTTTCCTCAGCACAGAGATGTTCCAGTCCCTCCAGCATCCTCGTAGCCTCGCTTGGACTCTCTCTAGTATTTCCCTGTCCCTCTGGAACTGGGGAGCCCAGAACTGGAATCAATACTCCCTAGGGCAGAGTAGAGGGGGAGGAGAACCTCCCTACAGCTGCTGGCCACACTCTTCTTGATGAACCCCAGGACACCATTGGCCTTCTTGGCTACAGGGGCACATTACTGTCCCATGGGTATCTTATTGTCCATGACGACTCCAAGATCCTTCTCCATGGAGCTGCTCTCCAGCAGGTCAACCCCTCCCCTGTACTGGTGCAGGGGGCTATTCATACTCAGGTGTAGGACTCTGCACTTGTCCTTGTTGAACTTCATAAGGTTCCTCTTTGCCCAGCTCTCCAGTGCCCATCTGCTGGATGGCAGAACAGCTTTCCAGTGTATCACCCACTCTTCCCAATCTCATATCATCAGGAAACTTGCTGAGGGTGCACTCTGTCCCTTCATCCAGGTTGTTGATGAAGCTGTTGAACAAGACAAGACTGCTGAGTACTTACCTCTGGGGAACACCAAGTACAGGTCTCCAGCTGGACTTTGTGCTGCTGATCACAATCCTCTGAGCTCTGTTGTTCAGCCAGTTCTCAACCCAACTCACCATCCACTCTTCTAACCCACACTTCCTGAGCTTTCCCACGAGGATGTTATGGCAGACAGTGTCAAAATCCTTGCTAAAATCAAGGTAGACAACATTCACTGCTCTCCATGCATATAACCATTCAGTCACACCATCATAGAAGGCTATCAGATTAGTCAGACATGACTTCCCCTTGGTAAATCCATGCTGGCTACTCCTGATAACTTTCTTTTCTTCCATATGCTTAGACATCACCTCCAGAAAGAGCTGCTCCATCACCTTTCAGGGATGGAGGTGAGGCTGACTGGTCTGTAATTTCCTGGCTCTTACTTCTTGCCCTCTTTGAAGACTTGGAGAGACATTGTCTTTCCTCCAGTCCTCAGGCACCCTCCACTGGCTTCAATTTTTATTTCTCACTGTTTGCGTCCCCTCACTTTTGGATGCACAAGGAGGAATTGAATGAAATCCAAACTTCTTCCAAAACAGCGAGAAATCTATTATTTACTTCACTAGACCAGCACTCCCTTCAATATTTCATCTCTTCTGTTATAAAAAGACAAACTCCAGCTCAGAAAATGCAGAATGAATGAAGAATACGCCAGAACTTTTTATAGTTTACATTGCTAAACATAACAAAACATAAAAAGCTTCAGAAATTATATATTAAAAAAACCCCAACCCAACAACAACAACAAAAAACACCCCACCACCACAAAACCTTTACAACAGAATAGCTCATTTTATGTTCTTTTCAGCTTTCATTTTGCAAAGAGAAACATTTATGTTTCAATAAAAATGGCTACTCTATATGTTAGTGCACTTAGATGGTCTTGTTTGTATGAGCAATGAAGTTTGAGGTTAATCTCATCTAATCTAAAAGAGGCTCACATTAGATTTTGCCAGAGCTGCAGAGCAAGGGATCCCATGTCTGGGCAGCAAAGTAGGCATTTACCTCCTAGATTTCTTAAATGGAGCCTTATTTCCAGATGCCTCATGCCAATATTGTGTCCTCAGTTCAACTCAAACATCGGAAAGCAATTACCTGTTTTCATCCCTCCTTCTGGCTGGATGCACAGGCAGTAGCAAGCTGCCTGGTTTTGAGAATGTTTGACATGAAGGGCTCAATTTCCACTTCAGTTTGTGGAATTCATCCCTCTGCCCCCTATTAACATTAATGGGGATCCCTCCACTAAATCCCTTGCAGTACACTGAAAATCTCTGCCTGTTTCTAACTCAGGGTCATGTTGGTTTTTTTCTCCCTGGATTGTGTCCTGAGGGGATTATTTCCATTTTTATGCCCGTGCTTTCACATAAAATAGAAAGAGATGATTTTAACATTTTCAAGCAGTATAATTTGCCTTTCATGAGTCTCTAGGAGCTTTCAGATGATTAATACGTTTTAGTTCTAATTTCCCTCTAAACTTGGTCACACCAAGAAATAGTTCTTCAGGCCTCCAAACAAAAAGGGGTAATGTACATCCCTTAACATTTCTTGTTCTAATTTTATTGCAAGTTGCTTCAAGACCTGAAATCCCAATTTGCATCTTATCTGGACTGACACTTTTCAAAAGTACCCTGTAGTTCCTGCATGGGTCATGGCTATAGATCTTATTTTAATGTACTGCTCAGAACACCAAGGACTTTTATCCCCTGGAAAGCACTCCCAAACTTCAGAACATGCAAGTAGTCTTTGGTCTTCAGTGGAAGAGCACTGGCGTGTGTGTATAAGGTGAGTTACTGACTAGTCTTTGCAGCTGGAGGTACATAATAATGATTTATGTCCCTATATAAGGGAGCTATTTGGACAGATGAAAGCTGGTAACAACTGGCTTTTCAGGACAGGGCAAAGTTACAGCAAGAGATGAAGTGAGAAAGCTGTGCAAACATTAAGGAGTAAATGCTTTAAGAAATACCTGAAATATAATGTGCCCCTAGAGCAGAATGAAAATGCTGTGTTCAAAGGCTATGCAGTAAATAAAATGTGCTTAGGAACAATCCTGACCAGTCAATTGGTGCTGAGTGGTGTGCATCTCTGCAAAGGAACTATTCTTACTATGCTTGCCTTCAGACTGCATGTGTGTTAGGGATGGTCCCTGCTGTGTGCCAACCCCTGAACTGTGCTTGGGAATCATTTATATCACACTGACTGCTTTGGGTCAGAACAGAGTCCACCTATCTACCTGTTAGAGGGTTGCACTGCTTGACTCACCAGTATCAACCAGTATCACGTGTCCATACTGTTTGCACGTATGTGTTCACTAGTTTAGATACCTGGCATAAGAAAAGTAGTGAAGATAGGTCAGCTCAGGCTTTAGCTGAGGTAGCTGCCAAGGAGCAAACTTTTGACTCCAAGAGCAGACTGTACCTGGCCTTCAGGCAGCATATGTTGACATTGAAACTATCCCATCCTTGTTGCTGTTCCTGCCCCTGCTATCTAGATTAAATTTGCCACATTCATGTGTGGTGTGGACAGACCATATGTTCCTTAGAATTTAATTTCCATTTTAAAAACCATTGGAGTGTTCAGCTACCTAAAACTTCCCGAAGTCAGAAGAGTTTAGGTCACAAAACACTTGGAAATCTCTTCTGCAAATGCTGCTCGATGCCTTTCACAGACAATTGGCAGCCAGGGGAGCAGTGATGCAGCTCAGCTGTGGAGGACCATGCCTGGACTCATCCTGCTGCAGGGAAGACTTTTGCAGTGCAGAGCAGCAGTTCAACCTCAGGTTTCTGTGGTGCAATAAGCAGATCTCTGTGTAAGTGAGGAGCTCACATGCCTGTTGTCAATCTGCTCTTGCTCTGTCATTTCTATTTCTACAGTAGCCCAGTCATACTTGAAGCAGCTTCAGCTACCTGCCCCTTGCATGTGGTGCTTTGGAGTGTAAAGAGCTTCTCAGGTGAGCTTTGCAGCCTGTGTTAAGCTCTGTGTTTCTAACTTGGTGTGCAGACTACATAATTTAAGGCTGTTTGGGATATGCTTACATTATTCCACAGGCACAGCAGAGCCACGCATCAAGAGAACAAACAGGCATGCAAAGTGCTACCCATACACATTTCAATACTTACTGGAGCACAACTTAGCATTCATGTGTTATATACTGGTTTGGATCTGTTGTCTGGAAAAGGGGACCTGCCCTCTTCTAGCCCAGCCCTCCTACCAAGCACACTTTCCACCTTCTGCATGAGTGTTGCAGATGGACTCAGGTCCAGGCTGGTGAGATAAGGTGCATGATGGCAAGATAAACTGTAGCCTGTACTTCCCTCACTTCAACCACAAGCTCTGGGCAGATGAAAAGTAGCACATTCAGTAAAAACTTTACAGATATATACAGGTCATCGGGGGATTATCATCCCAAGATAAAAATGTGTCTCCCTCCCTGTGGTGGTACACAGGTGGTACCCCTGCCCTGGGTCCCTGTCACTTATGAACACGACCAGGGAGTCTCTAATAACTGTAAATGTCTAGGGCTCAAGATTGTGGTTCTCCATGGGAAAAAAAACCAACAAACAAACCTAATTCACTGCTGTATTAGAACTTGAGTCAGAAGGAGTGCTGTCAGATGAATGATTTTCTGAATATGTCCCTGCTGGCTATTAAAAGGCACTAGTAATTCTGCAGTTACATTGTTCATTTATCATTGTCTTCCAGCACTTCAGAGCATAATTGTTTTCTTTGCCCCATATTTCAAAGGATTTGATACCAAGTTTATAAAAAAAAAAATAAATGGAGGAGCCAGGTTTCTGACAACCATATCCTGATAATGGAACAAGTCACACCTTCAGGGAATGCTGGGAGCTCCTTTTAATTAGCTGCACAACCAAGGTCCAACTGACTGCACTTTAATCCCTTCACATGTTTAATTCAGATTGTATTCCTCTGGGGTATACTCACTGCTCTCCAATAAATTACATTTCTCAATCTGTTGAAAGTGATGTTTTAACTCCTGGGTGTCAGTAGCACCTATGGCTGTGCTCAGGGTGATGAATGTGCTGTGCTGTGGTGATAAATGTGACACCTGTTATGGCATTCAGGTGATTGGAGTTGAGCTTGAGTTGACAGACCTTGGCCAGCTCGCTTGTCAACAAAATACCCTAAGAATTATGTCCAGGCTGTGAGATCTTCTGTAGGTATGTAAGAGGGCTGCTTCACAAGAAGCATGGGCAGAGGGTTGAGAAGGGTGATTCTGCCACTCTACTCTACCCACCTGGAGCTGTGTCCAGCTTTGGAGTCCTCAGCACAAAAAAGGCATGGACCTGTTGGAGCAAGTTCAGAGGAGGGTCACAAAAATGGTCAGAGGGCTGGAAAATGTCTCCTATGAATAAAGTTTGAGACAGTTGGGGTTGTTCAGCCTGGAGAAGGGAAGGCTCTAGGGAGACCTTACTGTGACCCTTCAGTACTTAAAGGGGGCCTGTAAGAAAAATGGCAACAAACTTTTCATCAGGGCCTGTTGCAAAAGGAGAAGGGTCCTGTGAGGGTGATGGAGCCTGGACCAGGCTGCTCAGAGATGTGGTGGACTCTCCTTCTCTGGTGACTTTCCAATCCCACCTGGATCTGTTCCTGTGTGGCCTGACCTGGGTGATCCTGCTCTGGCAGGGGGGGTTGGGCTTGGTGAGCTCTAGAGGTCTCTTCCAACCCCTGTCATTCTGTGATCTTGTGATTCTGTGCCTTGTCAGGTTGGAGAAATGGGCTGACAGGACAATCTCATGAAGTTTAGCAAAGACATGTGTGAAGTCCTGTACCTGGGCGTGCATAATACCAACACACTGTGACAAGCTGGGGAACTTCTGCCTAGAAAGTAGCTTTTCAGAGAAGTCCCAGTAGTCCTGGTGGCTGAGCATGGGTCAACAATGTGCCCAGAGATGAAGACCAACAGCATCCTGGGCTGTATTAGCAATATCACAATCAGCTAGTAAAGGGTACTGATCATGTGTGGGGACACTTCTGGAGCAATATATCTATTTTAGGCTCCTCAGTGCAAGAGAGATGTTGACAAACCTTAGATCTAAGTGAGGGGAACTGAGGCATATGGCATAAAATATGAAGTTAAAGGAGCTGGGCTTATTTAGCCCCAGAAAACTCCACACAAGACGAAGCAGGGATTTAACTACCATCTTCCACTGTTTAAAAGGGAGTTGCAGAGGAGATGGGGCCAGACTCTTCTCAGGTACACTACAAAGAACAAAAGCCAACAGTCACAAGCTGCCACAAAATTTCTGACTGAGTGTAGAAAAACAGTGTTCACGGTGAGAACTGCCAAATACTGGAATATCCTGCCAAAAAAAAATTGTGCAATTGCCACCTTTGCAGATTTTCAAAACTGGACTAGGGAAAGCTCTGAGCAACCTGCTCTGCTTTGAAACCAGCACTGTTTTGAGCAGGGTGTGGAACAAAGACCTCCACAGCTCTCTTCTAACCTAAATTACTGTCTGATTTTATGTGAGTCTTAAAAATGTTGCTTTATTCCATAAACAATTCTGCAGAAGGAGAGACATTACTATAGAATCATAGAATCAATCACAGAATCATAGAATTGTCAGGGTTGGAAGGGACCTTAAAGATCATCTGGTTCCAACCCCCCTGCCAATGGCAGGGACACCTCCCACTAGAGCATACATCATCTTTACAAATGTTTAGGTCAAGCCAGAAGAGCACAAGAGGTCATTGTGTTTACAAATGGACAATATTCAGTCATAAAGAGGCTCAAACTCACACGCAGGGATCCCTCCTTATATTTTTAATCATTTTCCACCTGTACTTCAGGATCACATAACTAGTGCAAAGTAATATGTGCAGCACTATCCTGTTTTGAAAGTGGTCAGGAAAATCTCAGAGGATTTACCTCAGAAGCTCTTTCAAATATAATTTATGAGCCTTTCTACTTTCAAATATAATTTACGAGCCTTTCTAAAGTGAAATTTCAGCATATAGGAAACTCTTTGCTATAGTTTCTATTCCTTGCTTTATTGACCTTTTCCTGGTGGGGGAAACAGAAGGCAACATGATGTAGGTCTCCTTCTCTGTACCCCTCTGTAGCTTGTTCTAGACAAACCATGAATAGGAAGCCCCACGCTGATGTGGGCCAGCTGCTTAACCTTTGCTTAGACACCTGAGGTAATCACTCAGTTTGAGAAAGAGCTGTGAAAAACTCTGTAGATCAGAGATAAGGAAGATTCAGTTGCAGACAGGTAAGAATTCTGAGACAGGATCGTTCATACTTCATGGATTCAAGAAGGAAAATGCTCTCATGGAAGAGCATAAAATCATTAAAAAAACCAACAAAAAAACCCCCAAGCAAACAAACAAACAAAAAAACAAAGGTGATGCTGAATAATAGCAACTCAGCAACACCATCTAATGCAATGCAGCAAAGCAGTTCAATCCTTCTCTTCCTGACTAAAACCTGCCCAGCCTGCCAAACACTTTCAGCATCTTATTGGAGTGGGGAGCATAACAAACCACATGGCTTGTTAAATACAGGCTATCTTTTGTGTGTATTGGCTAAGACATAATTGTCTTATCCTTTAAAGCTGTCTATACTCTGCTTGCAGGGTCTCTGCAAACGGCTAAACATGGTGGAACAAGTGGCTCAAAGAGAGACCAGTACAAGACTACAATTTTTTGCTTTGCAGCAATGTTTGGGTTTGCATTTTGTGGTTAAAAAAAAAAAATGGAAAAAAAAAAGGGAAAAAAAAAAAAAGAAACTTTTTATCTGTCACATTATTAGTCAACTTGAATTGATGCAAAACCATGCAGGTTGTGTGGACAAAGCCCTTAGGGGTATTCACGCTATTGTCACTGACAGCTTTCTATGTGTTTACTCTGCCTGGGTATTTTGTAATTACTGTCATTCCCAAATAGGCAATTGAAGGCTAGCATTTCTCAAGGGTTTTCAGTGCAGAGCTACTCTTCTTTTTGCAAACTTTGAGCGCTGAGCCATGAAGCCAAGAGTAACAGCATGGTTTTAGGCAATTTATGTATAGTTGATTGCAGTTTTAAAATGATTACTCTAAAGCAAAATTGCCTGCATTCAGTTTATAGCAGTGGAACGTCCAGAACTTGAAAATATTTATGAGAAAGAAGTAGTGTCAATGTCATTTCAATTACTAGAGACTGAAAAAACCCCCACTATCTACTGCATGCTACCAGGGACCACCACAGTCTGTGCCAAGGGCATAGTGTCGTCCTCCAGGGAAACCACTCCCCATATCTTCTACCAATTCCTCTTATGCTAGAAATCTCTGCCAGGTGGTTGCTCTTTGCCAAGAAAGCAGCCATACAAACAGTCTCCCGGCTGTTGGCTTTTTTACTCTATTTTATTTAACCTTCCAGATTTTTGGCTTCCATACACATTAGAGCTGTTGATGTTAAGCAAGTAGACATGGAGCTCTCTCCAGAAACATGTTTCAAAAAACTTGGAGAGGCTAAGCAAGGATGCTCAGACTTGTTAAGAAATTCTCCCGGCAATACTTCCCTTCTTTGGTGTGTCCTCAGATGGTCAAAATGATGGAGTCTTCACAAGAGCTGGCCTGAGATTAATTACAGTTAAAACCTTGGCTGTCAAAGCAGCCAGGACTCTCAGTGGAGGAAGACACCTTTGCATGACAGCAAATGATAGCCATGAAAGCATCACAAGCTCAGCACGCCCTAAAAAGCACAGGATTATTCTGGTTCCCAATCTCCTCCTCCACGTCCATCAACCATAGCTGTTGGTGTAGTTGCCATGCACCTGATATTTCCCCCCTTTCCTGCAACAGTACATTGTTCATGGCAGTTGAAGCTGCCAAGGTGGCTTCTTAGCAGAGACTTATAGACCCCCAGGTATCATTACTGCTCTGAAAGATGCAAAGGGAGGAAACTGAGCAATTGGGGGGGCGGGGGGCTTTGTAAAACCCTGTCAAGCTGCAGAATGGTCTATTTACTTTTCTATTGATCTTGCCTTTTTCTCTTTGAGGAATAATGACTGACTCATCAAATTCCTCAAGTTCTTCACAGTCACAGTGTGATTTAACCTTTGTAATGCTAAAGATCTGGGATTTGCAATTCTGTATTCTGTCTTTCACTCTATAATCTCTCACCTAAACCACTGTGGCGATGTTTTTCCTGCCTTGTTCTCCCGCTGTTATTCTCATGTCCTTGCACCTGTAAACTCAGATACCAGATTTCTGACAGGACATCATAGCATAGTAGAATGATAGAATGTTAGGGGTTGGAAGGGAGATCGAGTCCAACCTGCCAAAGAAAAAATAATAAACCATGCACCTTCTCATTGCCTCAGTTTCCCCACAGCATTGGCTCTGTCTGCAGTAGTGGGAGGGGCTCTGCAAGAACTGGAGGCCAGCCCTCCTGCCAACACCATTCTCCCCACCCACCCATAGGGTCCTCAGACCAGGACACTTGGCATCCCCAACCTGGGATGAAGTCTGGGATTATCCAAAGGGACCTCTGGATGCTGGAGCCACCCTGGTGGAGCCTGATGGGGGGTCCTCCAGGAGACAATTGCCCCGGCATGACAATTGCACCTTCTTCTCTGCTTTTCCCTAGGATACATTGTTTAACTGCGGGTAAGGCTT
>JANHGN010017326.1:130053-142290 GCA_024605025.1 Megaceryle maxima
CCACGCTGGGGGTGCAGAAAGGCAAAGGCGGCACCTGCAGGGAGGGGGACCCCAAACTGACCAGCCAGGGATCCCAGCCCAGCCCCTCACCCAACCTGGTCTTAAACACTCCAGGGATGAGGAAGTGCAAAGCAATCTGTTCTGCACAGTGTCTTGCAAGGGTTTCATGCTGAGGTAGGAGACAAACTCCCTTTAAAAGACTTCCCCTATTTTCTGCCTTCATTTGAGGGCAAAGGAATGAAGCAAGAGAACAGTCATGTGTGGCAAAATTAAATTATTTTTTGGGTTTTCCTCTTTGCTCCTCTGTAAGGGGATGGTGCTTGCAAAAAGAGAATCACGTATGTAATTTATTGTATAGTACACATTAAGTTTGAACAAATGTCCTCACCTCTGTTGGCAATGGAGAAAACCAGGTATCTTTGTTGGTTTTGCTTATAAAGACTCCTTTTATCATCTGAAAGAAACATACCCATCCACTATGTATTTTTTTTTCTCCTGATGTTACTTGTCTGCCAAATACCAACTGCTCATTGATGGGCAGATTTAGGTGTAGGAGAAATCTTTATTTAGACATGGGGAAGCCTCTAAGTAGGAGGACAGTAGATAACTATCAGAATAGTTTAGCTCAATAGAAGACTTCTAAAATATCAGCCATCCAATATTTTTAACTGTCAGTGGGAATTCAACTGATTGAAAAATGTGCCCAGCAATAATTTTGTTCTACAAAATAAAGAGCAATCTTGCAGAATCTGTTGTGGGATTGAAAAAAACTTATGTCTAATCACATTTTTCTTCTCTTCTGGAAAATTACAGCAGACACCTTCAGAAAAACCTGCAAAATGGTACACATCCTAATTACAGATTGTTTCAACCCAAAGGAGAAAAATTCCATGCTGCTTCTTTTTTCTTTTTTCTTTTCTTTTTTACTTTTTTCTTTTTTTCCTTTTTCTTTTTTCTCTTTTCTTTTTTCTTCTTTGTTTTTTTCTTTTTGCTCTTTTTTATTTTAAATTTTTTTCTCTTTTCTTTTTCCTTTTTTTCCCTTTTTTCCTTTTTTTTTTCTATTTTCTTTTTTTCATTTTTTTCCCTTTTTTGTAAAAATGATGTATACAGTCATTAATAAACAAAAGAAAAGGACTGAGAAACAAAATCACTTGGCTCTTTGTGCTCAGTCTCTGGCTGCATGGTGCCAATTGGGTGGTGTTAGCTGCAATCTGCCACTGACAGATGTATTCAGGTTTGGAAGCTGTTACTTAACCTAGAGGCTGACAGTGTTTGGATAATTCTGATGTTATTCTGAGAGGATTAGGGTACAAACACAAATCTAAACTCTCTTCTCCAATGTGTATTTGAAGATGATGTACATTTGCAGGGGACCGGCTGTCACAAAACTAATTTGGCCTGTGTTTTTTATTTGAACATATGTGATTTCTCAAAGGAAGTGGATTGTAGGCAGAGATGAAAGCGATTTGGTGCCTCTGATCTCTGGGATGTCACTTCCAAATGAGATCACCTTCACTCCTTTTCCAGCATAAATCTGGGGAAATTTAGAGAGCTACAAACATACTTTTTGTTTTTTAATTATTTTCAGGTTTTTAAGAAATTAGACTAGATACTTATTAATTTTTTTCTTCAACATATAATGCATTTCATAGAAACAATCTGGGGCTTTGTTGTTTTCAGGGTAGCATAATTTCCTGAGAACTGAAGTAAATGGTATTTTCTGAAGACAGACACAGTGGTATTACCAAAAAGCTTCTGATTCCTCCACAAATCCACAACAACACAAAATACATCTAGCGAAGCCTTTTGAACTCCTTTTGTTGTTCCCAAAGATAAATAGCAGTGCAAGGAAACTATAAGTAACAAGAGCATCACCACTTTACAGGGGTCAAATGTGAAAGATAGACTTGTATTTTTATACACAGTACATCATGAAATACTGACACACTGAGAACAGTGAACCTGAGATCAAGTTTTTCTGCGTCAGAAAAGTCAAAAGACCTACTGCTGCTCTTATGAGAGGCATGACAAAACTGTCTATTTATTTATTTATTTATTTCAGCTTCTGTTTGTTGGTACATTTTAGAAAGAAACACCACAATAAGATCCACCTTTCAAACAACAAATTGAGATGGAAATTATCACTGCTGTTGTTATATTGGCATGTCAGTAGATAACCTAATTACTTATTGCTTGATTTATTACATCTAGCAAATGTATTGCAATAGTTTCATGTAGACACGGGTGACCTCACAGTGGTCTTCCAGTATCTGAAGGGGGCCACAGGAAAGAAGGGATTGGACTTTTTATAAGGGCATGTGGTGACAAGACGAGGGGCAATGGTTTGAAACTAGAACAGGGGAGATTTAGATTGGACATTAGGAAGAAGTTCTTCACTCTGAGGGTGGTGAGACACTGGAATGGGTTGCCCAGAGAAGTTGTGGATGTCTCATCCCTGGGAGTGTTTAAGACCAGGCTGGATGAGGCTCTGAGCAACCTGCTCTAGTGGGAGGTGTCCCTGCCTATGGCAGGGGGGGTTGCAACTAGATGATATTTAAGGTCCTTTCCAACTCAAGCCATTCCATGATTCTACAATTCTATCATCTGATCTTCACAGACCATTATGGGGCAGGGTGGAAATGTACTTTTAAAAAGAAGATAAGGAAAAAAGAAATGTCATGAAACCTGTCTGATGGAGTTGCTTACCTCGTAGTGATTTGACCTGTAAAAATTGATATCTACTGCTTATAGACACTAAAAATGTGAACTAACACCAAGCATTTCCACACCTTCAGGTTGTGGACACAAGTCTTAGAAAACAGGAAGCTTGCTAGAATGGTAGCTTTTCCTGCTGTGATGCTTACAGTGCCACGTTTTTCAGGTTTATTTTTAGTAAGTTATTCACTTGCCAAATAGAACAGAGAGACAGCATTTGTGACAACCATTTGCCATAAAACACAGATTTGCTAAAAGGATAGGTTTTAGTAAACGGCATCTAAACTGCATTTGATGCCTCCAAGTCAAGTCATCATTGAACACCACTGGCAGTTAGGGAAAAAAAAAAAAAAAGAAAGAAAGAAAGAAAAAAGATGTTCTTCAGGGTTTGTAGAAACATGAACGACAGCTTGAGAGTAAAGAAGTTGGTTTTAGTATTTACTGAGCTTTGAAAATGGTCTGATTTTACTACTCCACATTCTGCCTCGGAATGTTATTTCTGTATGTTAGGCATAAATACTGATTACATAGTTCCACTGAGGGCTGTAACTACAGAATGCCAAACTGGAAGTTTGAGAGGATTTGGGGCTTAGGCTTAAGTGTTCTAATGTGAGTTATGAAGATGGCTACTTTTTTTCCCTTCCGTAGCACTCTTTCCTTATTTCCAGCTGAAATAAACTCTTATTTTTGTGCCTCATTGTAAGGTGAGGGTTTTTTTCCATAGCTTTTGAATTGCTTGTCCTTGGAGTCTGCTGCAATTTTTAAATCATAATTTGTTTTAAAAACTTGTTATATTGCCTCTCTACAACACTCTTGAAGCTATCCAGACCTCATGGAAAAACAATGGAAGAGGTGTGTGTGAAAGTAGCAATCTTTTTTTTAACAATCTATATTTGTATTCCTTTTATTGCTACTTTTCTAGTTTAAACATTTTCAAGTTTCCCTCTGCAATGATGAAAAACAAAAAAAATAAGAACCAAGATTCTAGGACATCCCCTCACCCAGGAGTGAAACCCACCAGGACAAGTTAACTCCAAAGCAGCTTTTGGATTGAGGGGGGGGTTATATGAGTGTGTGATGCACGATAAGATGCACAGGAAGAGCATTTTGGGGTTGCACAAGATTAATGGAATGTTTAGAGAAGCAACCAAATGTGGAGGAAGGGATGGCTATAGATGATTTGAAGAGGAACAAGTGTGGAAAAATAGAGTGGTAAAAGAGGCCAGTCATCTCTCAGTAATTTGCTGGTTGGTACCCTTGTCTGGTTATGCCTTCTGTGTCTGAGCATAGCAGCTGAAGTGAGAGTGGTTGTGTGAATAAACATGCAGTGGCTAGTGAGGATCAGGCCCAACTAGCCAGTGAGCAAATTATCTGGGAGCCAGGGCAAGATCTGATGTGTGTTGGACAGTAGGGACCCAGGGAGCCCCAGCCAGCTGGAAGAAGGATGTCAGGTTTCTTGAGGTGAGTGTCATGTCTCTAGATGTGCCTCAGTGTCCATACCAGCAACTGGAGGGTGGCTATGGACTTGAGGACTCATACATCCAGTAGTCAGCAACTGAGGAAACTGGGATCCAGTGAAGCTACTGGGCAGACTGTCTGACCCCAGTTATTGGTGGGATATACTGTGTACATGTGTATATATTTTCTTACTAGTGACTCTTCATCCTGCTCAGACAGAAGGAGGGGCAGGATGAGGCTGTTGGTGCTGACCATGTTCATGTGAGTGTTCTGTGTGTCTGTCTGTGAACTGTGTGGTCAGACATGTATATATATATATATATATATGTATGTATGGTGGTGTGTGCATGTGCTCTGTGTGCATGTGCTTCTTGGGACCGCATCTTCAGTCTTGCTCCTGATCAGACTTGGGGCATGGAGCTGCTGCAGACTTACCTTTCTCAGGCTATCAGATCCAACATATTGTGCTTTTCTCCTGAATTTATGTACCACTGTGCACAGGCATAAAAACCAAGCCCATTTTCCCTTCATTATTAAACAGTCGAATATTAGACTAATTAAAAAACAGACACTAAATCTTAGTTTTCAGTCGTGCTTTAAGCTGTCCAATGAAAGTGTTGCCTGATTAGCTCCAGATGAAGTGCTTAAAGTTCGTATGAGAAAATTAAATGTGATACCATTAAAAGGAAATTAATTCTAAGATTCCAGAAGGACACAATCAACCCTAATAAAAAATATAACCAGAAACTCAATAGCATATGACAGGACTGTCTGCAGCCTTGGTGCAGCAATCCCCTCCTGGTGTATCTCTGCTGTGAGGTGACTGGTTGGCATTGCAAAGGTCCCCTGATCACCCAATGGGGCTCAGGAGTTCAAAATTCCCTGTGTAGCCAGCATGATTTTTTCAGCTCCAGCCCTGCAAGTCTGCTCTGCCTCTTGTTGGCTCAGATCACTGTGGTAATGAAGTGTAAAGAATACTCACAGAATGACAGCATCACAGAATCACAGAATGGTGGGGGTTGGAAGGGACCTCTGGAGATCATTGAGTCCAACCCCCCTGCCAGAGCAGGGTCACCCAGGGCAGCCCACACAGGAACAGATCCAGGGGGGGTTGGAAAGTCTCCAGAGAAGGAGACTCCATCAGCTCTCTGGGCAGCCTGGGCCAGGCTCTGTCACCCTCACAGTGAAAAGTTTCTCCTCATGTTTCCATGGACCCTCCTCTGTTCCAGCTGCACCCATTGCCCCATGTCCTGTCATTGGAGGTCACTGAGCAGAGCCTGGCTCCATCCTCCTGATGCTCATCCTTTACACCTTTATAAACATCAATGAGGTCACCCCTCAGTCTCCTCTAACCAAGATAAAGAGACCCAGTTCCCTAAGCCTTTCCTCATGTACTCCCCTACTGTTACACAGTATCTGTTAACAAGTGGCCAAAGGAAAGATTTTCTCAAATGTGCCCCAGCAGTGTCTGCGGGTTGCACTCTGGGTGCCCAGGGAGGCTTTATTTGCCAGAAAAAGAGAGGAAAAGGAAGAAAAGGAGACACAGCAACTTCTGGTGGTGGTAGGTGAGGGACATCTGTGTTACAGTGGAAGTTTCTCCCAGTACTAAGAAACTCAGAGAAGACTCAACTTTCTCAATTCAAGGGGTAGCAAAAGAAAAAACAAACAAACACACAAACAAAACAAAACTTGCACAGGACCTTTCTTTCATCCATATAAAAATATATTAAGTATAGAATCACAGAATAGAATCATAGAAACATTTTGGGGTGGAAGGGACCTTTAAAAGTTGTCTAGTCCATCCCCCCACCCCCCACCACCCCCTGCAGGGTGCAGGGACATCCTCAGATAGATCAGGTTGCTCAGAGCCCTGTCCAGACTGATGATGTTTCAGGGATGGGACATCTACCACATTTCTGGACAGCCTATTCTAGTGTTTCACAACCCTCACTGCAAAAAAATTTCTTCTTTATATCTAGTCTGAATTTACTCTTTTCTAGTTTAAAGTCCTTACCACTTGTCCTATCACAACAGTCCCTATTAAAATGTTTGTTGAGATCTTTCTTATAGCCCCCTTACCAGCCTTAGTACTGAAAGGCTGCAATAAGATCTCCCTGGAGCCTTCTCTTATCCAGGTTGAACAACCCCAACTCCCTCAGCCTGTCCTCGTAGCAGAGGTGCTCCAGCCCCTGATCATCCTTTTGGCCTCCTCTGGACCTACTCCAACCAGTTCATGTCTTTCCTGTGCTGAGGACCCCAGAGCTGGACACAGTGTTCCAGGTGGGGTCTCACCAGAGCAGAGTAGAGCACAGAGCCCATTTTACAGAGGCAAAAACCAAGTCAGTGATTATGTAGTTCCCTTGTAACTGCAAATTTCCATGAGCCAACCAGAGAAAAGAAAGAGGAATGAAAGGAAAATCTACACATAGAATTATTCACAGATAATTGCCCAAAAGGCTTAAGACTCATTAGAGTGCAAAATAGTTTATTTTATTATTTTGATTCAGGCCAAATGAAGAATCTACCTGATCACGTCTTAATTCACTGTCTCACATTCTTAGCCACTGTTTAGTTTTGGATGGCTTTGATGGAAGGAAATGAAGACAATTAACAATAACAGGGTTTCACAACAATGCATTTAAAATATTTTAAGTAGCGTGGGATCATTTTGTTATAAAATACTGTACAACAGGATGTAATGTGGAAGGCAACAGGCTACGGTATGGAAAAGACTGGTGGGAAAGCAACAGTCTCAAGATGTAATTACATTAATCTTCCTCATAACAGCAAAAAAAAAAGACATCTCTGTACAGTTGAGAGGAACTTCAAATGTCTACATGCAACTTAAAGAATCTTGAATCATAGAATGCCCCAGGTTGGATGGGACCTCCAAAGATCATCTAGTCCAACCCCCATAGAATGCAAGGAATCAGGAGAAGCATACAAAAGGCAAGTCCATCACACATTTCTCTCTGTTGTAAACATTCAGCCCAAACTTTATATAACCCCAAATGAAGTTCTCACTTAGATTCTGCCTGCTCTGCTTTTTATGTTGCACCACTGAGCCAAGCAAGCCAAAAGCCCTAACTGCTTTTACAGAATGATCATCTTTGAAATGTGGGATAAATGGAGTCTTATTTGTCCATGGAGATGAACAGCAGCTGGAAAAATATCACTTCCAAAATTTTAGGCTCACAGTAATATCCTGGTAGCCTAGGGGGTGGGGAGTGATAATCCAGCAGAGTATCAGGACATGCATACTTTGGATCTTAACCTACACCTTATCATCTGAATAACTTCAAATGAGTCAGTGATTTTGGAACTCTTCCAAAATTTTTCACTGTTTGGGTCTGCTTTTAACCACCTGCTAGTGTGACAGAATCTGTTGTTGTTTCATCTGCAATGGTGCCTGCTATCTCCCAGAAGTCTGAGAAATACCACTTGTCATTTCAAAAGCTGTGGTTTCCAGCATGAGTTCGTCTCCACTCTTTTTTTTCAGCAGTGCTGAAATATCAGGATCATAAACTTCTCATAAATAAAAGCAGATGAATGTATTTTTAACTAATCTTTCTAGTTACTTGGGGTTTATTACCTGTAATGGTCTTGTATTGCAACCCTATTCAGCAAGATATCACCAGTTACTTTGCCCTTACAGTAGGATCAGGTTTCTTTCTTTAGAAGGTTATTAGAAATTTAGGATGCTATTTGTATTCTTTTGATGAAAATCAATGTCTTCAGATTTTGAGAGTGTTAGTTCCTGTCTCAAGCATTTTTTTCAGTTATGGAATCCAGATTTTATGAAAACTTCCATATATCCCCAGTCAGACACGGCTTGTCCCTAAATGCTATAAACCAGCTGATATCAGCTGATGTCAATGATATCAGCATGATGGAGCCACCAAAATTGATGAACCTGGATGAGCACATCCACTTTTCACAGTGATTTACACAGAAAGGCACGACTTGCTTGGTGAGACAGAGATGTTAACTCACTTGTTGGAAACAGAGCTTTTTGAAAAAAATTATTTTCCTTTCTTTGCCTTTTTTTTTCAGTCAGGTATGATTTAAACTATTTTAGGACCTTGGAGTTCTTCATCCTTTCTGCACCCAGCTCAATCACTACTCTGTCAGCAGAACTTGTGCAGGCTTGAAAGACAGAAATACAGCCAAAGCTGTCTGAAAAATGGAAATTTTTACCTGGCCTCTGGCTTTTGCAGACATCCTTTTATTTATTTATTTATTTTTCTTCTCTTTGAAAAACCTAAAATTAAGGAATAACCTAGACTGCATCACTGGGAGGAGATGGAGCCACATAAGCATATTGAAGAGATAATTTGGGATAACTGCTGTTTTCATGATTCTACTAAGTAAAACCCTTCTGTCAAAAGATGCTTTAACAAAGACATGATTGGCATTTGATTAATAGGCACGACAGCCAAGGCAGACATCCTAGACTTTGGATCTTCAACAGTACCTGCCTTTTCTAAGTGAAAGAACAGTCTGGAGTCAGACAGGGATGGGAGGAAGGAAGAGGGGCTAAGAGTTAGTGGGGTGACTTGGAGACAGTCTCAGACAACTGGCAAGGCAATCTCAGATGTTCTCTGATACAAGAACACTGCTGCACAGAGCGATGAAAACAAGCAGTAAAATTTATGAGAGAAGGAAAAAAAAGAGTTTGCTATGCTTCAGAAAGCCTGTAGAGGGCAGGGAGAAGGCAGATATAAAGAAAATCCAAACCAGAAACAAATGGGCCATTTGGGGAGTGATTGTGCAGTCAGGGAAGGAAGGAAACAGGTTCCCCAGAAGACCAGTCTTCAGCCCTGTCAGCAGCAGCTGGGTGGGCATCATTTCCTTCTGGGCACCCCATAGGATGTCACTTCTTCCATCAGAGTTAGAAGGTTTTAAAAGCTATTCCTTTTCATAGCTGTCCTATTTCCCTAAATTAGTAAAAAAAAAAAAAAAAAAGAGGGAAGTTATGTTTCTTTTGCTACAGACCTATAGCTGCTGCTTCTTTGTAACAAAAGTGATTTACATGTTGCCCAGGGAGGTTGTGGAATTTCCTTCTCTGGAGATATTCAAACCCCACCTGGATGCAACCCTTTGTGATAAGCTCTGGGCAAACCTGCTTTGGTGGGGAGAGGGCTGGACTAGGTGGTCTCTAGAGGTCCCTTCCAACTCCCAACGATTCTGATTCTGCAATCTACAAAATACTGCTCATGTCCATGCTAAAAGTAACCTTTTCTTCGTGCTCACATCTTCTGTTTTTAATCACCTCTTATTCCTCTCTTCCCTAAATTTCCTCTAAGATTCTTGATAACACCTGTGAAAGGTCCAAATATTGATGTCCCCCATGTGAATAAGAGATATTTCAGTTAATGAGAGCAGAGTTAAAGGGACCTCTGCTAACTATACCTTTGGATATCATTCCTGTTTCAGGTACCTTAATATCTTAATCTTTCAGCACTGAGCAGTAATGACCTAAAGTGTAGAATGTTAAAAAGAAAAAAAAAAAAAAGAAAGGAAAAAGAAGAAATCCACTGGTCTTTGAAAAAAGATCTCGCACACCATGAAAAGAAAAAGGCAAAAAAAGCGCCAGTTTTCTGCTTTCCAGTCCACCTTTTAAAGTGGTTGAGCTACAGACTGTGCTTGATATCCAGCTGCTCTCTTGACATGTCATGGAACAGTTACTCGTAATTCAACTGTCCTTAGAGGCAATCATGATTTTTTTTTTCCTGAAAATCACAGTACTCCCTTGTGCACTGAATGCCTCTATAGCATTCCCCACTGTATGACAAGTCAGCAATTATCACTCTTGCAAAGTATTATTTAAAAAGCTCCAGCTTGCTCCTGAAGCTGTTAAAGGGTATGAATTATAGGACCTGCAGCAAGAGTGCGCCAGAGAACATTTCTGTCAGCATGCGGATAATTGTGACTCATGTTTCAGCTCAGTGGAAACGCTCATACATTTCACTGAGTCAAATGATGTGCTTGCTTCTTGATCTACAATTTACTATTTAAATTTTTTCTTTTCCTTCAGTTTTGCCTTTTAAAATTATGACCTGGCGGTACAAGAAATCAGGACAACAGAATAGGGAAAATACCTTTGATATTCTTTTTCTTTTGTGAGGGATGCAGGAAGACAAAAAGAAGAATGGTTCCAACCTGTGAAAACTTCATTCAAGGGAGATGTTGCAAAAGAGGAAAAGATTGTTCTTTGAGATGAAAATGGGAAAAGTCATTTTCAGGTATGAAATCAATGTATAAGATCCACTCTAGGACACAACTTTGCTGCTAACATGAAGAATTTTCTCAGGAAAACTCATGTTCTGCAGACAAGAGAATCTGATGAGGCAAAGGTACAAAGGCAATTACTTGGCATGAAGAAATAAAGTAAACAAGGAGAATACTGAAGAATGGTAATGTCAACAATGGCTTGGTGCAACAAAAACTGAGTGAAGTCCTGGAGATTTGAAGAAGAGATGGAAGTGATCAGAAAGTAAGCAGCACCTGAAGACACCATTCAGATTCCAAAATGTGGGTTTTCCATCAGCTCTGTTATCTTTGTTCCCTGTGCTAGACTTAGGAACCACTTACTTGACCCAAAGGCCAAAGCATCTCCCCTTGGGAAATACATTTTCTCCCTGTTGCCAACAAATAGAATCATAGAGTCATAGAATGCTCTGGGTTGGAAGGGACCTCCCAAGGTGATCTAGTTCAATCCCCATGCAGTGAGCAGGGACAGCCTCAACTAGAGCAGGTTGCTCTGAGCCCCATCAAGCCTGACCTTGAACGTCTCCAGGGGTGGGACCTCCACTGCCTCCTGGGCAACCAGTTCCAGTGCTCTACAACCCTCGTAGCTGCACCCACAAGAAACTCAAGGACTTGGATGCCCAAAGTCCTTATCTGATCCATTGGGACACATCTGAGATTACTGCAATGAAAGTGGAAAGCTTTATAAGTGGGATTGCAGATGACCCCACAAACATTCCTGCTCTTACCTCAAAATTATTCCCTATAATGTAACCCCAACATAAGGCTGGACAGTGTATGAGTAAAATACGCAGAAGGAAAATGACTTTTCCTCTTGTAATGCCCAGTTACACAAAGTATATGAATCACTAAAAGGCACTTGGGCAGATACATGGCTGCAAAGTAGGAGTTGCAAAGATCTATTGACCCCATCTGTCATGTTTTGCAAAGCCCAACTCCAGCAGAGTAGGAGTGGTGCCATTCAAAGGCAGCCGATAAGAGGTAGCACAGTGTCCTGAGGGGACAGCACTTGGTGAACACAGACAGTGATTATGCTGAAATAATTAACACCTCTAATCAAGCAGAGAAGATGCAAGGTTCAAAACACTGATTTTGTTCCTTTTATTTAAAAGAAAGAAGCTGTTCTTTTATCCCAAACACTGTATCAGCCCTATCTTCACACTGCTACAAGTCACAAAGCTCTTATTTTATTTTTTTTTTGTCACAATCCACTCTGAACACATCAAACTGTGCACAGCGTGAACTGATAAAGCTTGACTTGAACATGGGTTTTTTTGTTGTTGTTTTTTGGGGGGTTTTTTAATATTTTTTATTATTATTATTTTCCCTGAATGTAAATTGCTGTAGGCTTTAAAGGATTCCAGCTCTCCCTGGGGTAAGTACAAATTATTTTTAAAATGGATTTGATACGACATCTGTTTGAAAAGTCAATTTGAAACAAAAGATATCTGTGTGCTAATGGGAGTAAATGGGATTGTGAAACACGTGCCCCAGGCTTTATTTTTCTTTCAAATGTAAGCACACAAATAAGAAAAATAATAGGGATATTAATTTACTGTGTATTCCAGTCGCTCTCCATAGGCATCCAAGTGCACTGACATCACAACACAGACATGCCAGGCAGCTGTCTGTAAGTCATGCAAACTGCAGCTGAATTCCACACTAACAGCAGCCAGAGCATAACATGGGGACAGGGGGAGTTCCCTTATGGAGAGGGTTATAAAACCTATTTTGGATGCAGTGGTACATATATATATATATACACACATAAATATTACATGCTTTTTAATATAT
>JANHGN010017329.1:0-37275 GCA_024605025.1 Megaceryle maxima
TCTTGAGTGTTATAGGATAATTGGAGTAACGTGTGCGGTGCGTCGCGCTAAGATCTGTTATCGCCTCCCTGTCGCCCTCCCCGCCCCCCTCCCCCCTCCCCCCGCCATGGCTCCACAACAGCAGAGGTTGAGGAAAGGAGCTAAATGAGCATAATGTCCTTGCAAGCAAGATGTAGTAGTGCCTGTAGTGAGTTAGGAGCTTTACTTGTATGTCTAGAAGCAAGACAAAGACCAGGCAATTTATTTCCTGTCTGGGATAGACTACCAGCCTGCTGCAGTGATATGTGGGATTATCCTGCAGAGACATTCCAACACAATTTAATGCAGAGGAATCACAGCTCTGGAGCTCCTAGGCAGCAGCAAATACACAGGCTCATTAACACACCATTATAAACTAGTAGGTCTGGGTAGGTCAAATAACTGAGTAGGACTAATTCTGTCTAGCATTTTTATGTGATCTGGGAGCACACTCACAAACTGTGCAAAATTTACTTTGTGATATAGTAAAGTCTAAACACTTCAAACATTTTTAAAGTTTTCTGAGGCTTGTCAGAGCCCTGTCCCATTTTATTGAGTAGCATGTTTAACTTTATGAGTCTATCAGATGAATTCTAAAGTAAGTAATATTTGAACAAGATGAAGAACACAACGTTGCAAAATAAAAAGCTTTTTTAAAAGCACCCTATTACTCTGTTCAAATACCTCAGCAATAGAGTGCTTGGAAACCTCTTCAAGCTAAGTGTGCATTTTTAAATAACCTAAGTTGTTCGGTCTGCAGTTACTGAATTCCAGCTTGACACTGAGCACTTAAAGAGTTTAGAGAATCCAGACTCTCTTATCAGTTTGCAGACAAGGGCACTAAATGTCATGTGGGCTTCCTTTTGGCTTGTAGCCACAAGCTGTGCATAGTATTTAATCTAGACTCTGGTTCTTAAAGTATTAGGAAAACCTGAAAACAAAGTGCCTGCCATTAGTAAAATTGGTGCTGTCTTTTGACATTCTACAGTATGCATTTCTGGTTTGGCATGCCTCAAAGCCTCCCTAAAAACAGAGGCTGGGGGGAGTTGCCTGTGACTTCTTCACAAGACAGTAAATTTTCAGTAAGGGTCCTGGAGGCATGTATTCCTATTTTCCATCCATTTGCCTGGTATGTTGATTCAATAACCCACTTTACTGTTTTCACATCCCACACTTTACCAGAAAATAAGATATGGATCATGTGCATTATGCTAATGATTGTGGCATTTCTGTTGTACATAGTAAAATATTTTAATTATGGAGTTAAATTAATCATAACTTAATGCTTAAAAAAACAAAACAATAAAAACCCAACCAAAGATCAAAACACAAACAAAGATGACAACGTCATTAAATCTATTCAATATACTTTTTACTTTTAAGAATTTAATTTTTTACATCATCAGATGCATGATATTGTATACAGGAAATATTGCTTTGAAAAACTAGTTGTCAAAAGTCAATATGTATTTATAAAAGATTCAGATGAAAAGCTACAAACATAATAACCTATGTTAAAAGAAATGAGGCCAGTTTAATCTCAGTAGTATTATAATGAAGCAGTAGGGGAAACAAAAGTGAGATAACCACTCAGCTTTAAATTACAAGAGGGGGAGAATAGCATATTATTCTTAATACAACTCTAACCACAAACACTCCTCACAAACATTGCCATTTCCAAAGGTTTTATGAAAGTAATATTGCAGTGTGCTTTGAAGAACCTCTGTGACATTCCTGTCCTCTTCTGAGCATGGTTTTATCACATCTAATGAATAAATTCTGCTCTGTTTACCTCAGACTAGGGGCTCTTCCACCCAAGCTGCTTTACAGCTTCCAACCTTACTCTAGCTGTAGGATGATACTTGCTCTGTAATAATCTAGGTAAATTCTAGGTAAATTCTCATCTGGTCATGTTAATCTCCATTTCCCCTGTTTGGTTCCTTTTCAGCAATATGTGACCTTTGCCTATATGCAGATATTTGCCCACTTCTAGCAAAAGGGAGCACAAAGGAGGAAAAATTGCTGGGCTTTCACAAGGAAATTAAAAAAGATGTGTAAATTGGGCACTGATAAGAAGCTGGTAGGAGACATCCAGGCATGCTTTTGGGATGGCTTCCCACACCTCAGCCTGTGTGCTACTATTGTGTTGGGATTGGTCACAAGGGAAAGGTGACAGTCCTGGATAAACATCCTATGTGTGACTGGAATACGCATCTCATGCGACCAACATGTTTCATGATGTGGAGGGACTTCTTTGAGGAACTGGAGAATATCCCTTGAGACTTTGGATCCTGAATACAGATGTGAAAGCACCTGCTATGTTACAACTAATTAGGAAATTATTCAGCACCCTATATGTTTTCATGGTGCCAAGCCTGACCAAAGCACAATGCTGACAGGCTACTTCAAGGACCAAAGTGGCAACAGCATAGACGTCTCTCTGGGTTCCTGGTCCAATATCAGTGGCATCCCTAAGCCTCAGTTCAGCTGCTTCAAAGCCTTCTGCCAGGCCTTAGCCTCTCTTTTATGGGTCCCAGGGCATCTCAGCTTCTTCTGATCCAGGGAGTGATCCCTTGAGAATCTCGAGGGTTCAGAGCAAATTGCCTGAGCTGCAGCCCCATGCTGCCTCCTTGCCTGGCTGTGATCTTGCTGCTGTGCTCAGACACCATCTGGCTTGGCAGTCCCCAGCCCCAGTGGCCCTATGCCACCTTCCATTGCAGCGTTCCCTGCAGAAAGCACTCCTCTCAGCTAACCACAGGCACCTAAACTGGGCTAGCTCTTGAGAGTAAAATAAAATAACATAAAATAAAATAAAGTTCATCGGGGAAGCCCATTGCAGGGGTAACTCATTGCATCCTAAAAGAGGGTTCTTCCAAGACCTTTGGGCACCAGAATTCAGATGCCGCAATACAGATTGAGCATTGTGTTTTAGCTAATCGGGGGGTGAGCATCTAGCCGTCAGCTGTGTCTTATGCAAGAAAGTGAATAACTGTCTGCATTTAGAAAACAGGCAGATTTGTAGGAAAATTGCATGTTCTGAAACTGATTTTGTTGAAAATCTGTATTTCCTTTCCACATATGGGTTTCTTACTTTCTTTTATGCATTTTGACATTATGTACACAAAAGGGCTTTAATTCAATTACTTCTCTCAGTATTAAATTATTCTGACATTGTTTATTCCATTACTACTTCTACAAATTTGAGGAGGGCTGAACACTGGTTTTAATTCTGTCTGTCAGTTCCTGATTCATTGCCATTGCAACGTACATCATTTGAAGTGGGAAATATTAGCAAAAGCTGGAAGTTGCTCAAGGACATACTACTGGATGCACCCAGACTGGCAATCTGGAGTGGGGGGGAAGAGTTATTCCAGCCACAAAAACAAGCTGGTTAGAAAGAGATCTAAACAGAAGTGAAACATTTACACTTAACTATAAGAGGAAAGTTAATAGCAACACGTGAGGTACAAAATGAAATTAGAGCTAACTGATAAAATGGACAAAAGATAAAGAAATGAATGAAAATTCAGTCATCAGTGGCATTAATAATGTGGTGTATAAAATGTGTTAGGGGTAAAAAAGGGAGCTCAAACAACAGGTCTGTGGATATTTAATAGATGCTTTTGCTTTCAGAACAAAGTGGGAGAAACTGACTCAACTCATAGGACATACATGCATTGGAATGCTAATCATCTTTTGTGAAGGAAGATTAAAGCCAGAATTTACTAAAATTAGATGTTCTTAAATCAAAAGGACCAAATAACTTACCCAAAGGGTCCTAAGGCATTGCTGAAATCGATACTTTAGGAGTAAACACACTAGCATTTTCCCTGGCCTTAATATATTCTTACTTTTCCAAGACTGAAAAAGGGAGGAGGGGAGCTACCAAGGAACTGCTATGTTGCTTCTCTGCCCAAGCAAAATAATGGAACATATTCTCTATAAAAAAGATTATGAGAGTAATACAGAACCAGCAGAGGCATATATGGTTTCATGGAGCACAGATCTTGTCAAACAAACCATTTCTGTTTTGGAGAAGATGACATTACTTGTTGATAAAGGCAACCATGTTGACTGATGCAGTTTATTTGAAATTCTCCTAAGTGTTTGGTTTGGTACTACATTAAATCTTAACTCAAATATTTATACAGAAATAAGCAGGCACACCCAAGATTAAAAATGTGTCTCTCTTATGATCTCTGCTATGTTAGTATTTTTACCATTGTGATGGTGTAAGCAGCAGAGCAGATACTGAAGCAAGTGACAGGGCAGTGACGAGGCGGATAGCAGGTTGATGCGGTCACTTCAGGACTGAAGAAGCTGAAAAGGTACTCTGTTGTGTTTGAGTCACCCATGGCAAAGATACCTGAGAGTGGGGAGACCATTTGATGATGTTCACGGGTAGCACAGGAAAGCCTAGGGTTTCCTTACTCTTGTCACTACCTAAGAACCAGTGAGTGCCAATAAGAAAGAGTGACTAAACTTGGCCTGACTTACCGAAGGTGATAGGCACATCACCACTTGACATCTTTGCAATGACACTTGTGGGTGTTTAGGACGAGAGGAAATAGGCTCAAGTTGCACCAGGGGAGTTTTAAGTTGATATTAGGAAAAATTTATTTACTGAGGGAGTGGTGAGGCCTTGGAACAGGCTGCCCAGAGAGGGGGTGGAATCATCATCCCTGGAGGGGTTCAAAAAGCATCTGGATGTGGCACTTCAGATAATGGTTTAGTGGTGCTGATAATATTTAGTAGACAGTTGGACTTGATGATCTTGAAGGTTGTTTCCAACTTTAGTGATTCTATGATTCTGTGTCTGTGTATTAGAAACATGCATGAAGTCAGCTTTTAGGAGAAAAGAAATGCACGGCCTGTGGATGTAGGAGGTCACATCGGACCACCTGAGTGACTGTTCATGGGCACCAGCTCCTTGAAGCTGTGAATTGTTTTCCAAGTCCTGATGGCTTTTATCTCAAATGCTTTCACAGGCAGAATTGTGAGTATAAATGTACATGGTAATGATGTCTGAAATATTTCATGTAAGGTCAGAAAAATTGCAACTCACAAGTCTAGACATGTATGTATGTATTCCATATAGGATAACTAAAATCACCTTTTTTTTAATGGAATTTTTATTTAAATATTCCAATCTTGTGAATAATCATAGACCTAAGAAAGATAAAGCAAACAATTAACTTTACAAGATATGTTTGTACATCTACAGGAATGGTGAAATCTTTCACGGTTAAATATGGCACATTAACAGCACAAGTTAGCCTCATGCACTCAAAAGAGCATTTTTTGTAGCCATATCTGTTTACACCAAATAGTTATGAGGTCAGGAAAATAGGTGCTAAAATCTTACAGCTAAAGTTGGACTAGCAATCGAAACATCGTACACATTTTCACAGTTCACATAGGGTTACTGTTAAAAAAAAAACCAAACAAAAAGGCATGTGAACATATCTGGATCAAATAGCAACCCATGAAACTGAAAACAATACACAGTGCAATTTCTATGATTCCAGATCTTAAGGAATAGGCTTTGCTTTTGCAGGTAAAGTAGGAGAAGAATAATCTCCTTGTTTCTGGGATTGCTGTATTTAATTACCTCTTTCCTACAGCAACCTATAGCATTTCCAAGGGCAGATCAGGCCTGGACTTCTAATAAAAAGTGAACATTTTTATATACAACAAAGGAGCAAAATATAACCTCACTACTTTTCTGCTTTGTTGGTCATCTCTAATAGTCAAAAGAGGTGAGGGTACAAGAAAGGTAAGCTGATGTAGATTTCAGCTTTTGTAAGAGAGATGCATCCAGGTAATACATACAGAGCACAAATAGCACTTAACCTTACAGCCTAAACCAGAAATAATTTTGTTTTAAAATATCTCTAATATACAAAGGAAGTAAACATTGAAATTGGATGAATGTGGGAGTAAATCGGTGCCTTTTTCCATGGAGAAACCTGGAAAAACTTACTGGAAGAGAATTTCACTCATGGCTGTTCAGTATGTGCTATCCAAGCATATTTTTTAATCATACTTTTTCATGCTAGTAAAAGCAGCCAATTCTACCAGGTCACTGTTCAAATGTTTCTGGAGTAAAATGCTTATCCTATGTAACCTTCAATAAAATAAAACAGTGCTAGAACCAAACAGCCAAAGTACATAAGCCCGGGGTCATTGCCATGCACTCAAATAGCATCACACTGCTGTCACTTCCTCGCTCCTGGGAATCTGCAGAGATGCAGATCTGGCAGACAGAATAATAAATAGGCCAATACACCTGCCTGATCATCAGAGAAAAAGAAAAGAATGTTGCTTAATGAGACAGTTTAGATAATTTATGATTTTCTGTTTAAGTATTCAATAGATTTCGGCTCTCTTGTTTCATATTTCATAAACACCTGCACTGGATCAGAAAAGCTGAAATAAAACTATAACCAAGTCCTGGTCGTGACTCTGGATGGACAACCAAAGACATCACCGATGGCTAACTCAGCAGGTAGGTGTCAGCCAGGTATGTTCAATGGCAGGACCTGCCTCTTGATGGACGCTGCTCCAGGTTGGGCTGTTTTGCAGCATCCCCCCATTCATCCATGTGCCCATCTGCCCCTCATGTGAGCAATGCCCGTTTGGAGATGCATCTCAAGCACTTGGCCCTCTACAAATGAGATGCCGCTGCCCTGTCAGGACAAAATAAAGAGTCGAGGAGACAATGAGACCCATTTCTGGTCTGCTGCTGCTGGGTAGTCTGCTATACCATCAGAAGTTACAGATCTTGATTGGAAAACAGTACGAGTCTCAATTTCCACTTACTTTAACAGGCCACAATTTTGCATGCATCATTTTAAGTCTAACATTCAGGCAGAATTTCTTTTCCCTTATTTTTCTTCAACAACATTTAAAAGAGGTTTAACCTGGCTGTGTAGGTCAAAGAAGATTTGTTCCAGTTCCTAAAGTTTAATAAAGAGCTATGACATGTTAAATCAAGTATTGAAAACATATTTCTCAGTCAGACTTCACAGATGTATAGCATTTAATAACTTAAGAGCTCTTTATTTCCTCTTATTGAATTTCTGTTTTCTTTAATTGTGGGAGCTAATTAATGAGAGCACAATAAAAGTGAAATGGTAACCATTACTTAGTCAGCATTAGCAAACCAGTCACCCTGAAGTGTCATTTAAACTGCTTAACTTTCTCCCTGTGAAGCAGGAAACAATTATTAACAAGGCAGTTGTAGCTTCATGGAAAGCTTCATTTTTTTAATGTACCTTTAGGTACTGTTCAATTCTTTTCAGTATTAGTTGAAGACATTAAGGAAGGATAACCTTAAGGAGCTGAGAAATCACATCCTTCTGACTTTAGGATCATCCTGTCCGCGTGCAGAGCTGTGCAGTTTAAATTTAGATTAAATTTAGATCAGTCCAAAAGATAACTGTTCCTCTAGGTTCAATTTCACATTATTTTTCAAATAGTTATTTAATTACTCTTTTTGTTATGTTCTGCCAGGGTGAATGACCTTGGCTAATAATCAGTTATTTGTTTAATCATTTTACTACCCTGTTTAATTAACTTTTTGTAATATTGTACTTAGAGTTATTGGATGGATAAGCCTGCCCCAGCTGTCATGTTTTCTTGCAAAGAAGAATGTAAAGGAGTGTGGAATAAGCCTTATTGCCATACTGGGGCAAAAAGTTGAAGAGCAGTTTATCCATCAAATCAGAGTTCAAAGCCTATTGTGTTAATACAGACATAGTGTTTAGAGAAAAAGTGTGAGCCAGTCTAGAGAGGAACAAACACCAAGTTGCTTCATTGATGCTCACTTTGTTTGATGTAAGTTTTAATCTAAATGGGAAAGTTTTGCCTTCCTCTGTGATGTGCGGTTGGTGCAACCTCAACCCTGGAAGGGTAGAGTGAGTAATTGCCATACGATGCCCAGAAAATGTTTATTTTACAATAAAAATAAAACCAGTTTGATAGAAGAAAACCATTCCCCCACCACCACTGCCAAAACAGCTGGGAGGATCCTCTGCAACTATCCTCTGCTCTCCCAAGCCAGGCAGTGCGGCTTTTTCTCTCTTAATTCAGATCAGCTTTGATTTCAGAAATCCTATCATCATAGTGGCTTGTAAAGAGAGCACAAAAGTGAGCAAAGCCTGCTTTGAATTAGAGAATTACAGAGAAATGCTGCTAGTTAAGAACAATGTGAGCTTGTGATCTTTTTATCTTGGGCAGCTAGATCCCCAGCAATGGCTACAGTGTGTCCAGAGAGTGAGAACAAAGGTCATTTAACCCTTTGGTGCCATCCCCCTAAGAGGGAGCTGAGCCCAGCCTTCCAGGCACAGCTGGAAGCCAGAGCTCACTACAGCTCCTCTGAATTGTGGATGAGCTCCCTTCTCTGTTCAGCATGGAAAAAATGTCCACTGATCCTATATTCAGTTGGTTTGCACCTCCAAGGCAGCACAAATCCTGGCGGTAAAGGTAGAAAATCTGTCTGGCTGCCTGGATGTGCAGCAGGTCACCAAGGCCAGACAATCGAAATACTGTGCCCAACTCCATCCTGCCACCTGAGGTACAGTCCAACAGGGAGAGCAGCAGCCTCCTGGGACTGATACACAGCAATCAAGAGGCAGCAAATCAGCCTCATTTGAAGAGAAGGTGAATATTCAGAGGCAATCATTGTGTGTATATAGTCGTCTCTTTCATTCTTTCCTTACATTTCACACAATCACAGAATGTTAGGGGTTGGAAGGGACCTTGAAAGATCATCTAGTCCAACCCCCCTGACAAAGCAGGGTCACCTAGAGCAGGTTGCACAGGATCGTGTCCAGGCAGGTTTTGAAGTCTCCAGAGCAGGAGACTCCACAACCTCTCTGGGCAGCCTGTTCCAGTGCTCCAGCACCCTCACAGGGAAGTTTTTCCTCATGTTTAGGTGGAACTTCCTGTGTTCCTATTTGTGTCTGTTGCCACTTGTCCTATCACCAGGCATGACTGAAAAGAGACTGGCCCCATCCTCTTGACCCTGCTTTTTAGATATTTATAAGCATTGATATGATCCCCTCTCAGTCTTCTCCATACTAAACAGCCCCAAGTCTCTCATCCTTTCCTCGTAAGAGAGTTGCTCCAGTCCCCTAATCATCTTCATAGCTCTCTCTTGGACTCTCTCCAGAGTTTCCTGTCTCTCTTCAACTGGGGAGCTCAGAACTGGACACTTCCTCTCCTGTAGACAGCTGCTGTAGGAGTTTAAAGGTGTACTTTCAACGAACTTTTCAAAGAAAAAAGATTATGAGAGAGCTTTGCAAGTAAAATATTCCCTACAAAGGTGAAACATTTGTAGGGTCACTCCTGCTCACCTTGCAGTCCGGAATGGCACAGAGGCGGCCACCGTGAGCACATGGCAAGAGAGGTGACCTGGTCATGGGACCCAAACTCATTTTATTCTTGAACAACTTCACATTAGAAATATCACCTCATAGCACCTGACATTATGTCAGTCCAGTGTCAAAGAATACATGGGTTTGGACTGTACAAGTGCCCAAAACGTTAGTACATCCAAAAGGAACCAGCACTTATTTTATCAAGATATTTTATTGGCAACTGCAGAAAAAGAAACATAACAAAACATATCTTGTGAGACGTTTTTATCCTCTTAGACTTATAAAATGGGTAGAGTTTAAAAAAATCTCTAAACCAAGAGTTTTCCTTTCTATTTCACAGTTAGTACCAAACAAAATCAGGAAATTATTTTCAGTTATATTTGTATTGTAGGACTGAATTTATGTATTAGAAATTATATTTGGGAATCCTCTGAGGGTACATGTAAAATACCACAGAAATTCTGTGAGCCAGTGTGGATTTGTAAAAAGCAAATTACACTTGACTAACCCAATTACCTCTTTTTTTGATAGGACTAATATAGAGAAGAACCAGGAGGCATAACTGTAGCTGGATCTCTAGAAATGATTGAAAATTTCACATGATAAATTAGGGACCCACTTCTCTAAATAGGATTTGGCACAAAGGAAACAGGAATGAAATCGTGTGTGGAAATCAGATTTCAGGAAAAAAAAATAAAAGCATGTTTTCATGAAAAGAAATTCTAGACTTCACAATAGGCAAAGTCCACTTGGCATCTCCTTCAGTTTCCCTGATGCTGAGTAGGGCTGGGAAGCTGGTCCTTATGGACTGGCTGAACTCACAGGCCTGGTGTTCTTTCATCTACTGCGGTGACTCCCCATCATGGACACGGGTGGAAACCCCCCTTCCATGCACCAAATGATTTACCCAATAATTTTCACCTTGTTTCTCACCTAAACTATTTTTTATATTCCAAGTTTGCCTTGTGCTACCTATTGTGTCCCAAAAGAAATAGTTTTCCACCTATTACAAGGCTGCATCCCATTCAGAAAGCAATATTAATCTCTAAATGTGAAGAGGATAAACTAAAAGACTCCTAAAGAAACAAAACTGAACCTACAAAACATTTATAATCAAACATTTATAATCTATAATCAAATTAGGCCCTAACAAATGCTTCAGAGACACTTGAAAGCTCACATGCATCTGACTTTTTTTTCCAGCTAGACCAATAAAAGAAACTTTGCAGATAAAACCTTTGCACAAAACTGGTTTTTAAAGTTCAGTCAACCCAGCCTTTTTCTGTACAAAGAAATACTAAACCCAACCATCATTCAATTGTAGTGGCACTAGCCCTAACTGATGACTGCTCTTGTTGTTGAAGCTAACAATAAACGTTTGCTCATCAAAGGCTGCTCAGCCCATCTGCTTCCAGACATTATTTCCAGTTAAAACGTTGTTCTCGGAAAATAAGAAATTCATATGTGTACAGTACAAGGACAAACACGTGTGTATGTGTGAGCTGTGCTCTTGCAAGTTATATGTGTATAAAGCAAGAAATATGTATTTACTGACACAGTATCCAGCTTCAGCCTAGGCAAGACTGAGAGAGCACAGATGTTGTTTAGCACCTGGGCCATGAGCAGAATGCCTTCCTGAGGCTGCCCTGCTCTCCATGGAGAGTCACTCCAATTTATAAAGAGATAATTAGGAATGGAAATGGATTCACTTTGTTTTGGGAGGCTGGCAGGAAGCTTTAACATTAATCGCAGGACCAGAAACTTCATTCACTAGAGTTACTGCCATGGACCAAAATCTTCACTCATGGAAATCTGTGGCTTGATGCAGCTGTTCATGCAATTCACTTGAGGAGCACCAGCAGCTGTTATCCCAAACCAGAGGCTGAAACAGTCCTAACAGTGGGGCAACCCTATGTCATAGGCAAGGAATGTATGCATTACTATCTCCCTGTGTGCATTACCATCAACCTCTGGGTTCTGCACACAGCAGCACAATGATGGTGGCTCAGGTGGCATCCAAACAAAACAGCAAAGAGCACTGTGTGGCTGTCTCTCAGAAGCTCTGATTTAACATCATAGACTCAAGAGGGCACCTGTGAATGTTAAACTGTGTCTGAAAATCCCACAGTACCTTCCCTTAGGTAACATGAAGTACTTCTAGCAAAGGCCCCAGTCAGCTTCTCTCTCTGACACAGGGATGCCATCTTGCCTTAAACTGGATACACTTCTTAGAGGATAATCTCAACAGACCTAACTACAGTAGGATCTGTCCCACCTGCACTGCAAAGAGCGCTGTACTGTGCCACAAGCTAACAGGCAAAAATCAATCAAGCTGTCCAACTTCCCCTCCGATTTCACACTCTGGTCTCTTCCAAAGGCTCCAAAATGAACATGAGCTTGGATTCAAAAAAACCAGAGACAGATTAATGCTTGCACACAGGCTTGCCTTTAGGCTAAAACACAGATGTCCCTAGCCATGTCTGCAAAAGCACATATGTCACCAGGTAATGGGAAGATTGCATGACAAAGAGGAACAGCAGATAAAGCCGCACGTAACATCAGCTCTAGTCACTGGTGTAATTCTACCTCTGTCAGAGATCTGCCTTCATAGATGAAACTGCTGAGCTGGCCAAGTTAAGGTTTTATACATTCTTAGCTGAGCTTTGGTTCAAGTTATGTTTCTGTGTGCTAAGTGCCTGAGATCCCCAGGCAGCTGCTTTTAATGCCCCAATGAACAAGCCACCTTGGATCATATACTACTTCCTATTGCCAGCAGGTTGCGTATATTGCATCTACAAGCCTTCTCAGGATCTAGGTTAGTCTGAAGCCATCAGTCTTCCTTAGATAATGGAGTCACTTCATTCACAGTTCCTGAATCAAGCCCTTGTACCTTCCATTTGCAAACAACATAAATCCTTAAAGAAAGCAACAGAGCAAGACTGCACCATGTAACTTTAACTGACCAGCTGTAAACTTGGCTTGGAAATTAGAAGCTGGTTTCTAATCATTAAAGGACTGTAATTCTGCAACTACAAACCAGTAGGAATAGTGGAGGCACAAAACCTAACTGATTTTAAAATGAGGTTTGATAATCTTATGAACAGGACTACACAGTTGGTTGCTGCTAGAGATGGGCACTGGGCTCAACCTGGGAGAACTCTTTCAATCCCATAGGGAGAGACCAGGATGCTCTTGTCTGCTGTATAGTACCCAAGCTCTTTAAATACCAAGGATTTTGTACAAGCTGACACTTTTTACTTCATAGTACCAATAACTGAACCTCTACTGGATGCTATGAAGAGTTTTGCCATGACATGGTTTTATGTATTCATGATGCACTCTTCGGTGCATTTCTACTACACCAGTCAAAACCAAAAGTACTGGACTTTTTATGGGTGTAATAGTCTTAAAAAAAAAAAAAAAAAAAGTTAAGGCAAGAAGCAATATGAGTCAATGAAGTAATACTTCCATCCTTAGAAAGCAGCAGAGGAGAAACATTCCCTTGTAAGAACTCTGCACACATCACGCTTGATCTCAACTGGCTAAGATTCAGAAGATGCCAATTCCCAAAGCAAAGCTCTGGACTAGGCAGGGGCAAGGAGAAATGATGAAGAATTATTTTTATAAACCAGGGACTGTTAAGAACTTCGGGTTAAATCAGAGATTAGCAGGATTTGCCATATGTGAGGTAATTTCCGAAGACAAAGGAAGGAAGCAAACTTTTTCAAAACCCATAAAGATACATGACTTTCAGAAATGCTCAGGCTTTTAGCTGCCTTGTTACTTGACACATCCACCCAAGGCACTGATAAGTCACTGCCTAACTTTGTGGGCACCCTTGTCTGACCACCAGACTTTCAGGAGTCATTGGAGCTCTAATCTCTATGAGCTAAGAGGCTACTCCAGTTGAAGAACAGTAGTTGAATTATCTAAACACCCCTTTAAAGACAGTCCATTCCCAATTTTAAAGTCTAGAAGGGAGAGCACCGATCTGAAATGTGAACTGGGGCTCATGCACCTCTGCAATGGCTTCTACATGGCAACAGTGTGGTGCCTATTGCATCCTTGGGGCTGTGAGATGGAGGCACCCCTCTCTATCCTCCCTACCCCAGGATGTGGGGTAGGATATGGGACATGCAGGTTGACCTGGTCTTGTGAAAGGATGCCTTCAGAGACGTGAGGATCCAGGCCCAGAGTGCAGTTGGAGCCTTTATGTAGATCTATATCATCAAATGCTATTTCTACTCTCCAGCTGGTTTCCACTTCAGTTTCCATATTATTTTAAATCACTGGTGCTGGGAGGTTTGGCTTTGTCACAAAATGCTGACCTCAGTATAACACACACTGTGTGCAAAATATCCACACTGAACAGCACCCACGACTAATGTAAGTTAAATCTCAATCTACCCATCTCCTTCAATGCTTAATAAAATCTATAAAAGTCCTACTTGAGCAACAGCAGAATTACAGTCACAGACGTCTATAGGTTGCCTCTCCAGCCATGTCTATTATAACACCAGCCAAAAGTAGCTGGAAGTTTGCACTCGGATTCTCCAGATGAAGAATGTCAATTCAGTTGAATCCAGATGATATCAATAAGGATAAATTCTCTCTACTACAGTAGAGACCAGTGAAAGCAGCACACACACACACACACACCCAGCAGAGACAGTCTGCAGGAGATAAGGAATCCTCCTTGCTTGACCTTGGCCTATTTTCTTCCCTACTGTGGGAATCCATGGCCAAACCAACAGAGGTGCAAGGATATTTCTCTACAGCATAACAGGACTTGACAATCGAAAAAAGTAACATAAACAATGAGTTTCTGACTCCTGGTGGTACCAGGAATGGTAAAGCAGTGATGTCTGTCTTCTTACCTTGCCAGTGCTGAATTACAGGGGTGGAGGAACAAGCAGGGCACAGAGAAGTGCAAACATTCAGGTACTGCAACAGTCCTCTCCTAGTTCTCCCAAAGACTTTCTGCCCGATAGTTTCACAATTTAACTTCCTGACATAAGTCATCAGTAGAATTAAATACCAGAGAACATCTGCTGGATTGTATGAAGGGGAACAGCTCTATTGGCAGGTCACAGAGATCCAGGAAATACCAAAGCAGGTGGGTTTTTTTCCAGAATTAAGGAAGCATGGTAAAATAATACATTGGGAAGATGCATCTTCCCTGTTCCTCCTCACCCTGGTTTAGGTACCTGGTTACAAGAATATCAGAATTACCAGTAGCATTTTTGGTTTTGTGGCAAATTCTTCTTAACCACACCATCAGTGAAGTTTGCTCCTCATTTGTTACTAAGGGCATGTCCCTCTTATTGTCCAGATCTCTCACGGAGGACACATGGCAATGGTTGCCAGGACAGATTCCTCTCTAACTTGATCCACAGAACAACAGCTGTCTTGAGATCTTGATGAAAAATTGAAACCTCACTATTATGTCTCAGGTGCAACATTTTCCAAATACCTCTTCAAGGCTATCACTATCCCTGAGCAGAAAGGACACTGCCAGTTGGCCTGGGGACTGTGTTGTCTCCCTGATGCAATCTCCAGTACGTTGTCCAATGACACAAATCACACAGAGTTAGAAAGAGAGATGGTTTGGAAAGATCATGGTCTTACATATTCCATGACTTGAGGAATGTGCTCTGGACGGGAGTAGAGTTGGCCTATAGTGGGATGGTGAATGAGTTATGCAAACTTTAAAGCAGTTCTTTTACAACAGAATCCTGCAAGACATGCCCCCCTCCCAGCTCAAAAAGAGGAAAAGACCTGACAGACACCAATCAATGTATTACAGGCATTGTGGGAGATGGTCCGCTGCATATAAATAAGAAAGAGTTGGGTTTGGGGTTAGGACTAATGATTATAATATAGCCTATAGAAAGAGCTACATATAGGCAGGAGAAGATGTAGAATGACTTTAGCAGACATCTTACATTTTCTTTTACTGTATGACTATATACCCAGTTCGGGGTTAAGGCTGGGGATTCAGAATAAACTGATCGAGAGCTGTTCATATTGCTGCAAGCATGAGAATCAGCCCAGAAAAGTTAAGCAATAGGCTAATAGTAGTAGTCTTGAAGGCCTTGTTTAATTTTGTTGTGTGGATATGATAAAGCATATCAGATAGAGATGTTTTAACTAAAGGCTGCTAGGCCAGCAAAGATAAGTAAAGGATTAGTATTATTTACACCCAATATTTTTGAGGTTTTTTAAGTACCGTAGTTTACCAGGTACATGTTAGTGCACAGTTCTGGAGTCCAGGCCAGACAGCCTCTCACACAGGAATGGGTCAAGGGCATTTTAATGATTTAAAAATTTTAAGTAACTACAGTTGTTATTAAAATATCTTTGCAAGGCCCCAGAATGTAACTAGAGAAAAAGTGTGAGTTCTTATACTTTATGTTGCTTTTCAATGAAGGGCTGGCAGTTTCTAACTCCAAGTTAGTGTCATAGTTAGAATTAAACTTCTAGAAGCTAAAAATAGAGAAAGGTCATTTGTGTTACACCCTGAAGAGTCCAGAGAAGTGCAGTGAGGACTGTTTTAGTATTATAAATCCTTATATTAAATTTTAAAGTGACATCTGGCCCCATGAGTGCATATATGGTTGGGATTAGGATTGAGGCAAGTAATCCAGATCCTGAAGACAGTCAGGCACTTCTTGCTTCCTCATGCAGAATCCAGAAAGGTTTGGCAAGGAGGATGATGTCAGTGAGATTCTGGAAGCCTCCAGATACTTTTAATTTGGCATATTGAGGCACTGAAGTAGTATGGGTCAAGACAGCTGTTGGTGGTACAGAAGATACTACATTGCCTTTGACAATACAGATCAACATGCAGGTAATTTTAAAGATTAGGATCAGTGTTATGGAATGTAAAGCTCTGTAACTTAATTATTGCTGCATTCTGCAGAATCTAAAAAGCAACCAATATACTAAGTACTACAAGTATTTCTCAGCCTTGTTTCATTTTTCCTAATGGCAGGTCCTTGGGCACCCTGCAGATTTGTACTAGGGATGAAGAATCAAATGTGTCTTGAAGAACAAACTATATTTTTTAAGGATTGAGGAAGATGGAAAGGTTGGGAGAAAAAATGAATCAGAGGGGCTTTAGGCATCTTCTACTGCTTTTTGTCAAATAAGCCACTCCCTATCTTTATGACTTAGAGGTAGGATCAGGTTTTATTCTGGGAGACACCACATCTGGACAAGCTACATTTGCTGCATCTTTCAGGTCTCAGACCAGTGTCCATCAGTAAGGATACTTATTCAAGGCTTCTGACTCAGAAACCTTACCAAATAGGTGGATGTTAAACTTAGGTTTAGTGTTTGAGAATCTAGGGGACTTACACACACTAACAATATCACACAGGGCCCAGACAGATGTGACAAAGACTAGTATTAGCAAAGATTAGTGTTAGTATTATCTCTGTCCTGTGTTGCCATTGAATATAGGCAGTAGACAGGCTGTGTTTGCACTTCAGTTCTAGGACCTAATGAGTTTCTCAGCATTGATATTGGCACATATTGCAGTAAGAAGAGAACAAGACAATGCTGTTGCTAGCAATGCTGAAGGTCTTGTGTTGCATCTTGCTGAGTGATCTACTACACAAGCCAGAGTAGCTTTCAGATTAGGGTTCAGGTACAGTTAGAAAACCTAAAGCAGCCAGACAAGTTAGTCTTGTTGCACCCTGTACGGTACAGCAACACAGAACAGGACTGGTGTTATTGCAGTTGTACAGTTATTCCAGGTACAAGTGAGGGCTTGTGTTATAGATAGAAAACCTACAGCAAACAGACCGTTTATTTCTGCAGCATCCTGAAAAGTCTGGAAGTTTAGGGATAGGACTAATGTTAGGGGAGTTTCTGTGGTTTGTCTTGTGAGTTAGAAGAAATGACCTGGCTACATATCACATTGGGGGTTACATGTGCTACTACCTTGTGTACTTAAGGATTATTTTTGTAGTGTCCTCCAAGGCCCACACTGGAAGCCAATACTGCAAATTTATGAGGTGGAGGCCTTATGCCAGCTCTGAACATTTGAATTCCTAACTGGGAAAATAAGGCCAGGAAGAGGGTTAGAGCTAGCACTATCTTTACTGTGACTTTCTTCAGGGATAAAAAAGAGGGATTACTGGCGGTGTGAGGACCTTCTGTGGTGTCCCAGTCTATGAACTACTGTTCTTCTGCATTTTGTGCTAAGATTATGATTTAGAATTATAGTTGGAACCCAAAGTTTATGATTTCAAGTACCATTTGGCTTCCCAGAGACATCTCGCTTTGAGAGTATATTGTGATTTTCATAACAAAATGCCTTAAACCAAGGTGTGGGGGGGGTAGGGTTGCATTTTAAGATACTACAGCAGGAGGAAAGTCTGTTCTTGTGCCTTCTTCATTCTAGGAAGATGGGGACAGGATCTAGATAACCAAAAAGCTGCCTATCCCATACAGTAAATAACAATACATGGACCAGAGCTCTTTTTCCCATCAAATTTTTTTGTACTTTGAAGTACTGAAGAATAATAAACTTTCTGGCTGCATCTGGTTCTGTAAAACCACTTTTCTCCCTCCAGCTTTACTTCAAATCCCTACCTAAACCCATCCTGAAATGCACTTAAGCAGGAGTTATTTCAGATTCAAACTAAGCTTCTCAATCCTTGTATCATCTGTCTCCACCCTTACTACCTGTAGTGTGCAAGATGGCACATCAAGGCCTGGAGCCCAAAGGCAGGGGGATGGGGAGCAGTACCTTCCCTGAAATCATCACAGAAGAGCTTGGGGCTGCCAAAGCCCATCCTCCTGAGCTCTGCACTCACAGCAAGAAAAACATGTTTGGCTGCTTCCAGCTCCTCATCCCTATTCCCAATGAGAAGTAACAACCTGGGATGTACAAGAGCTCTCCAAGTACACATAGACAGAAGGGACAGCCTCCAGCCCATCATCAGGTTTTCACCCTCTGACTGGCCCCCACGCTACTCTGCAGAGACAGCATTTGAGTCTCGCAGTCAATCCCTGTCCACAAGCTCAGAAAAGACCAAAAGGCCATGCATACCTGAAGTCATGATAAAAGGATCTTGGGCCTCAAGTACCACTCCACTCCATGAAACCCTCCTAGTTCTGCAGACAGCATCAAGAATATTTTCTTTTGGTTCTCCAACTCAAACCTTAAACCTGACATTAAATTAGCATATTGCTTCATTCCTGATGGCACCTTTTCTTGGAATCTGGAAGACATTGGGCATAATGATGTGTTGACTTCAGCCTCCAGAGCAGAATTCTTCTTTCCCAAAACCTTATTGCTGTAGAGTAACCTAAGAAAAATGTTCCTGAATGCATTGGGATCTGCACCCCACAACCCAAGCAGTTATGTAGACAGGACCATGCTCTGCCTTACCTGAGTATCCTTTCCTGCCTTTTAAGGAGCTGCAGGATGCAGGAAGAACAGCCGCTCTGGGTGCTTAGGTTTTTCTACCTGGCTTTAACCATCACCCTGACAGTAGTAAATACACTCCAAGACCAGTCCCAGCCTTAAGGCCATAAACAGATGTCTCTCTTACTCTCTGTGCACTGCATAAAAACACTGTCTAGATGCTTTATATCCCTCTATCCTAATTGTAATCCCATCCCTAACATCATAACTTCCCAGGGGACCATAAGCTACATTAAAAGCCCTGATTCCCTTTAGTATGGATTCTCTCCCTGCCTTTCTGGTCTGTGCAGGATACAGCTAGTAGAACTTGTTTGGCTGCCTCATTTTCTCTAACTCTAACCTGAAGTGTATTGTGAAATGTAATTATATAGCAGGAAACAACAACCTTCAGTCCCCATAGTTTATTGCCTAAGCTTTACAGGATGCCTCAGTAAAAACGTCTTCAAATGCATTAACTTCTGCAGTGAGAAATCTACTCCCAAATTGATGTGTAGACCATGGGGCCATCCTGTTCCTGAAATCAGTTAAGTCAGAGGAGCAAAAGCAGCCAAACAGGTTATTCTTGTCACAACCTGTGGAGACCAGAAAGGCAGGGAGAGAGCTGCTTTTAGTGTGGCACTTGCACTCACATCACGATTTACAGAAGTGACTGGTCCCCTCAGTACATTTGAAGTTAAAGTTGTTTAGGAGTCTGGAGCCTAAAGCACTTTAGACCATCATTACTGCAGCATCCTGCAGTGGCTGGACAGGGAGATGGGTTGTAAGAGGGGACTGTAGCACATCAAGCAGAGGGTCTCTTGCTGTTTGAACTACTACCCAGGTACGTTTCAGGTTGGAGTTAAGGTTAGGTTTAGGGTTTCAAAATCTAAAGCAGACAGACAGGCTATTCTTGCTGTATCAGGCAGACCAGAGAAAGTCAGTGAGCAGACACTTGTTTGGCTAGGTCCTTGTCTAGCACTTTAAGTTATTAGCCTAGTGATCGAAAAATCTACTGTATTTCAAGTCATAATAGTTGTAATACTTTTCTGGACCTATAAAGTAACATATAACTCTGCTGCTGGGGGAGCTGGAGGCCTTTCTCTGCCCCTGACAAAAGTGACCCAGTGCCTTGTTGCACATCTGGCTAGGGCAAGAGTAGAGATTGGTCCCCTTGTCTTTATGGTCAGGTATCAAGTTAAGGACACAGAAGTGTTTGAGTTAACAGAAGTAAAAATTTGATGCTGTCCTTTATTTCAGGGTCTGTTTTCTTCATATTTCACTATGGATCCAAGCAAGAGCCAAGGAATCTAAGGCATGCAGGAACCTTTTAATTGCTGAATGCCCCAGGGACATGAGAGATGGGACGAGACTCTGTGTGTGTGGGCATCAAGGCAGAATATTTTCTGTTATTGAAGGGCTTTGTTTCCTGGTTATAACAGGGTTGAGGCTGAGGTTTGGGTTAGCATGTGGGAATCAGATGCTTTAATAAAAACCTGCTTCTAATGACATCTGTCTTACAAGGGGCACACACTGCAAATGCTGAATTGTTTTGTCTGCAGTGGTGCCCCTGATGGCCCTGAACGACCCGCCAAGGAGCAGCCACCCCCTGCCACCCCAGCCTCACTTCTGCCCTTGGAGCAGCTGGGTGCTGGCAACATCCTGAGCAGAGGATCGTAGCAGCACAGGGGAGGTGGGACAGGATATGTGTCTCCAGCCTCAGACACTTCAGGAAGTAGGTAGCTACAAATGTCTTCTTACCGTGATAACCTGGTGAAGCTGTAGTTTTCCTCCCCTCAACCCATGCCTGTGGCTCTCTTGGTCCACCACGGGATGCCCCTCTGGCATTCTTTCTGGCATGGATGACCACTTCTGTGCTTCTGTCAGTGCACGTCTGCCTGTGGACTTGGTGATATGTGTTAGACATCAATTTCTAGCTCTTGCAGGTCAGCAGGTAACCTTCATAAGTAAAGGAGCATCCAAATGAAAGACAGGCGTGTTTCAACAAGGGAACTTGATCTGATTCTGAAGGTGAAAGATCAAGTTTATTAACTAAGCCACCCACCTCCCCAGGAATATTACATGAATTAAACCCAGACTTCCTGGTGCAGCTACTATCAACAACAAAAAATATGTCTAAAGAGGTTTCAGTTGCCCTTCTGAAAAATATGAAAACTTCTTTTGATTTAAGGGTTGAAAAGTATTTTATAATGTATGTGGACAATATCCTGTCCTTTACTTACAGACCTGGGCAGTTGCAGTAAGCTGTCCCTTAAGGGCACAAAGCAGATATTCAAAGACTTAAAATATTTATCAATTAAAAGACTTCTTTTGTTGTTTAAATGAGAAACCCTCTTTAAACTAGTCATTCAAAATGAGATAATATGCTCCAGCTACAGTCATCCCTGAAACCTACTAATAGGATAAAAATGTTATTTAAAAAGCAAGTCTTGAATTACCAGTTCCTTTAAAATCACTAAGGGCATTAGATCCAGATAGTTTATGGTACTTCTCAAACAAACACTAAGTGCTAAAAGTCAAAATGAACAGCTGATCTCGAGCATAATCAGTGTTTAAAGTTACTGCAGGGGCCAGAAAGGCTGATGGTTCATTTGCACCAAAAAGAGGCATTACCATAACATTCATGATAGACAAAGTTTGAGCTAACAAGAAAAAAATGACCTTCCCTCCAGTAGTCATTCTGATTAGACATCTTTTCACAGCACTTCCTTGAATGGAGATGAGCATTATTGACTTAATTCAGTTCAGGCTGATGTAAATCAGAACTAATTCCATTTTACTCAGTGGTGTTAAGCTAATACAAATAAGTTCCTCATTACATTTTCTGTAATCAAATTACTGCATGTGAGCTTCAGTATGTAATAATTTGGTCTAGGTTCCCCATCAGTTCTTAGAGTAAAAGGTATAACAATAAATGCAAAACATCCCAGCAGAATTAATCTGGTAAACTGCTTACTATGGCTGGGCTCGCATATACTTTGTACTTGGCATGGAGGAGAGGCCATAAGATGTGTTGAAAGCTTTCTGGACAAATAGCCAGACATCAACAGTAGTTCTGAGGAGTCTTGAAAAAATTAAAACCAGCAATCTACATTTATTGAGTTATTTATTTTTTAAAAGAAAATCACTGATCAACCCAACCACAGCTAAGTGAACTGGTCATTGAGTGGATTAATTGTACGTGTGTGCTTGTGAGGCACCTGAAAACACAGCAAAATCCAGAGATTTATTCATCAGTACTAGTCATTGTTAACTGAAAAATGTCCTTCTGTGAAAGCATTTCCCCACTCTAGAGCAGTAACAGCCATCCTGAGCCATAGAAACCACCTGAATGAGGGCATGTTAGAGACACAAATGCAACACCAGCCTGGCCTACCAAGTCTTTATACAATCACTTTCCCATTAAATGATGGGTAATTTTGATCCTTATATAGACTTTTGCACCTTTTATTTGGAATGCTACTTTGGGCACGTGTGTGAATGGCAGGCCAGAGCACTGGGCTTACTCAGCCTTTCTTACAGGCCACCTCCTCAGCTGCTCAGTGTTCACTTTGAGGGAAGCTTTAATCTGTGGAGTTGTCATCTCTGATCTTTAATTTCATTTTGGGAATGAGTAATACACAACAATACACTTGTAGCCTCAACTCAGGGTTTAGAAGTGTTTTGTGTGCAAGCAGATAAGAAAAATGACCCCAGTTCTCATCCTCATGAGGAACTTTCTGAAGTTCTGGTGATGCAGATTGAGGGACACGATGTGGGACTGCAGTGTGTGAGGATTGTCCATCATACATGTATGCACATACCTATGAAGGTCAATATCAGAACTTTCCAAAATACCCAGAACTTGCACTTTTCAGACATGGCTGTGGGACTCTGTAAGAGCTTCAGACTCCCCATTTTTGACTTTTCCACACATAAGAATGTGTGACACAGAGACACAAACATCCTTCACCCCAATGACCTTGAGAGTTCCCAACAAGGCTGTGGTTTTCTTCTCACTGGGTGCAAAGGGAGAGCTGGCAACACCAAACCTTGCATCTCCCAGTGCCACAGCAGGAATAAGTGAGAGGAACTGGGGTTACAGGGCATTTGTAGTACTGCCTTAAATCGCAGTCAAGGCGAACAAAGGGAAACTGTGGGGAAGCGCCAAGCCTGGCGTCCCGGCAGAGCTGGCTGGGTTTGCTGGCGTCGTGGCGGGGCTCTGTCCCCACCCACACGTCACGGACTGGCACCACGGTGTCCCCAAGAAGAATATACCCATTTCTTAATGAGAAATTCAGTGATTTGGCTGATAAGAGAGCAATTATCTGAAGACAATATCATCATTTGTGGGTAGGAAGCCGCCCTCCGTCACGCCAGGGATGTGACCAAACACAGTACATGTTTTACTTTGGACTAAGAATTCCCTTTCATCTAGACTGTGGCTTCCTTTCACAACTGTGGCTGGCTTGCATAAAGCCACCTTTCATCTGATTCTCTAATAAATAAGTCCTTAAATTCACATGGGGTCAGTCACTGGTGACTAGAGTATTTTCTGCAGGAGCATGTCAGAGCAGGTATATAATACACCTACTGAAACCGAATCAACCCTACAGGAGTATATCACAACAGTGCATCTCAAATACTGCAGATTGGTTGTGAGTGCCCTTCTGCCTCATACCACCTCAACACTGCATGGCAGAAGTGACCTCAAGGGAGATCCCAGATGTCCAACTTCTCCCATAGCTGTGTTCATTGCCTGTTTTTTCTTAGAGAATGTTTTTAAAGGTGCTTACTTCTTCCAGAGGAAAAGGGTAAAATCAAATTCCTGTAAAAATCTGTTTCTAAACTCCTGAAAGTGGGAATAGCTTCTCCTCCTGGGAAGATCGTAGCAGCTTTAGAGCCCATTCAGTTGTATCTGCTGGGAACTCCAGCACGCACCCAACCATGAGCTAACCCGAGCCTAGATGGATCTTTGCCTTCTTCCAGGCTGTAGTTAATCATAGTTCTTTACATAAGTAAAGAGCAGACCTTGCAGGCTCTTGGGTGAAGGGCAGCATTCACTTTCTTTAAGTTCGTCATGCATTTGGTGACTGCAGTGATCTGATTTGCTGAGGACTGAGATGACTCAGAGTCCTGTAGAACTGGGTCACACCTCAGCATCGTCCCACAGATACACTTTTGGTCCCTTTGCCACAATGAAGTAGTGGCTCTTCTTCATCTATTTCAAACTATACAGCACACAGTCCTTAAAGAACATAATCCAAGTCCTTTTGCTTCCAATGCAGACATTTTGTCTTTATCAGAGAATACAACTATAGACAGAGCTGGAATATACATGACGTAGAAGTAATCTTTAATAAATACACTTACTGCTGCTTAAGAGAAAAATCCCTACCATCAGATCTTAATCTCTTCCCGTAGAAAACAAAGAACAGATTTTTCAGTGTTTTGCCTGTTTCCTAGCTGCTATTACCAACGCACTGGCATTAGTTTAGAAGAAGCCTATCCTACTAAGCATGACTATCCTTTTTAAAAAATAATTGCTAGGGGCGACATAGGACAAGCTCAAAGAGGATAGAGAGGGAGATGGGGAAAGAAGAGAATTGCTTTTGTTTTGATCCACTGCTCTCCCAGTCCCTCAAAATCCTCTTTGATTTATCTTCTTAAACTGTTTTCACCATTCTAAACAGCCAGTCACAACCTAATTTCTCCCGTGTCAGCAGCAATACTAAAACCGAATAACAGCTCTCAGTTTTATCTCTATTGCTTTTATAAATTATTATTATATGCTACAACATACCTGTGATGTCATTCTATGGTAGAATTACTGTGCAAACTGCCCCACAGTTATTAACTCTGATACTGGGCCTTCCCCATTTATGATCTCCATAGGTTGGAACAACAGGATACCACAGTTTGGAGCCGCTCCTGCATCCAGCATGGATAGTTTGGAAGCCACTCTAGCTCTTAAAATCTATATTAACCTGTTGTTAAATCTGAGACTGTAGCATAGCTTAGGGGTGCAATATTACAGAAATACTGTAATGGCCCCAGACAGGCAATCCAAATCTAGGAAATTGTGATTAAACATTAAAAAATCAACTAAAAAGAAAAAGATACCCAAAGATACAATGAGGCATCTAAATAACCCTTCTTAGAGTACTAATATGTGAGCACTGAACAGTTACGATTATCTCTTTTTCTGATTTTTTTTCTCAATCCTCTCACTCAAGAACAAATACAAATGGTGAAAACTGGTCAGGATGGACACATAACAGAGGAGTAATGAGAAATAAAAATACTCTAAATGTCTTCAGGAAGGATTAGGGCTGCCCTAGAACAGCACACATGTAGGATTGCTCTATATACACAGTTTAAAATCTTATTCTCAGGAAGCTGCTGAGAGATATTAGCAGTGGGAGGGGAAGTACTTCATACTCAAGTGGCTGAATAACATTTTGCAGCTTGTACCGAGGGACACAGCCCAGAGCTGCAATTCATCTGTATCAGGATTGACAAGCCCTAGGGTTGCTTTTTCACCATTGCACCTGTTATGCTTTGTGGCAGAGATGATGAACAGCACCAGTTCCCTATCTATTAAGAAATGTACAAATACAAAAGTAGAAAAGGTCCATGTGCCAAAGATCTTACAGCTTGAGGAAAGATTAGTTTAGAAAAGCAGGTATGTTAAAATTAGCGAGCAAATCATTACCTTAAGTGCAAAGATTTTTGCAGCTGTTGGAATCACTAATGTTACAGAGACATTTTTTTTCATGTCCAGGAGTCAGCAAAGGCACAGCTAACACAGGAAACCTGAAATGGGTCCCTTTCAGTGAAGACATGCAGACACTTAGCTGCTCAAGCACCCCCTAGACAAAAGAGCAGGGAGGATAGCAGGGATACTGCCAGACTGACCCCATCCTCTGCACCTCTTCCTCTCTTCCTCCAGTGCCATAGATATGAGGAGAGACGACCAGAACAGTGACTCTACCACTGTTCTCATCCCCTATGGGAGAAGGAATCTGTACGGGGCTGCAGCAAAGCTTGGGAAAGCCCCAGCCATGACTCTGTTGTGATCACAGAGTGGGAAGAACTCTGTCTACACTGTGAGCTTACATCATGGTGAATGAGGAGGCAATCAGGTATATCTGAGATCACTTTAAGCAGTTGACGTGCAAATTGAAAAATGTTTCAGTGTGAGGTAGAGAACTCTGCTCCCATCAGTGGCCCTTCCACCACCTCAGAGCTCTCCTACCAAACCCCTGGAAGCAAGGAAGCAGTTTACAGGACTGATGAAATTAATTATTTTCCAGAACTTTTTGAACCACTGTTTGCATGGGGTTTTTCTAACTGTGTCCACACTTCAGCTTTTGCTGGCATTGTTATTACAGAAGGGGCTGGGAACAACAACATTTTAAAGAATAAAGGAGACTTTGGTTGCAAAAGCATTTCCCACAGCTGCCCAGTTGGTACAGCACTGCCTCGGGCTGCAGTTAGGAGACCATTTTCCATAACAGTAAACCTTGTTTAAGAAGCTCTTGCCCCCGGCCTGTTGTTTCTGTCCTTGTGCTACATTTCAGCATCTTTTTTGCTTGCACCAGTGCAACTGTTTGTTAAACCATGCCATAATGCAAAGCATGGAAACAATCCATGAATTAAGAAACCTGCCAAGGAAAAGCTGTGGGCTTGTGGGGGTTGTTTCTGTCTTTAATGCTTCATTTCTATGTCTGCTCAAGAAAGCCCCGTGAGCAGTATAATGGCACGACGAAGGAAAACAGTGAACAGGAAGAAGGGTGGCTTGGAGCAGGGATTTTTTTAAACAGCTTTGTTCTCAGACAGACCCTGTGTGTAACTGCAGTGTGAGATCCCCAAGCACTGGGGTTGTGCCCTGCTCTGAGATAGCCTTTCTGCTCATCTATTCTCCTCTCCTGCCATTTTCCCTCACAGTGGGTTTGGGAGGGCATGTTCAGATGCCACAAGCTATCTGTCTTCTACCAGTTTCTCTGGGAAGTTTTATGATACTGAAGGTTTATGTTTTTCTTTTCACTACTCCTAGTGTTCATATAAAAGGGAAATGGAACTCATGCTTTGGTTTTGGTGATATTTTTGTTTTCAAACTCAAATTCTCCATGAGAACCTTAACTCTCAAGGCCCCCAAGCACAGCCTAATTCCCCTGTAGATGATATCTATCAAATAGCCTGAAAAGGAACGTCAGAAGGGTGCCAGTAACTGCTTCTCCTCTGTCACATCAACAAATCAACCAATAAAACCATACAGACAAGTCTGACAAGGTATTTAAAAAACCCCAAAACAAACACACTTTCAGGCCATCTTTACACGCAAGATAAAGAAGCAACAGAATGCAAAATCACTGTATCTGTTTCCACCACAGGTCTTCTTTAAAACTTGTATCTTGTCAGTTAGATTAGTAATGATAAGGAAATAGAAAGATGATACTGGCTGGATTGCAGGGAAGTGATAGATTCCATTGCTTATTCACTATGAGTTAATTTGAAAGGGAAAAGACATCTCTCTGAATAGCCCTCATGATAGTCTTGTGAGAGTAAGCAACAGACAGAGTGGAGCCCATCTGGGATTTTACCAGTTAGACTCTCTCAGGGCAAAGACCTTGTATTGCATTAAAATATTAACTTGAAAGACACCGTTTGACTCTTGCAGAAACCATACCACATGTATTAAGCTGGAATTGCATATAACGTTATGTCATTTTTATCAGTTAATCACAATTGTGTATTTTGTTCCTGCATTCAAGACATTAAAGTTCATTAATTTAATTTCATCTTATCAAGCAGTAGCCAAACAGATGCTCAGTGAAGATGAGGAGAAGAAAACAAAAAGCTTTTTCACTCTAAAGGCTCTGCTGTGTATCAGGGGTTCTTACATGGGCTCACAAATTGCTGGTGATAAAATGGATGCCTACTGCAAACCAAAGTTATCAGCCTGAGAAGAGGGGGCCAGAAAACCAACTATGTGACAGTAGCTAGAAGGAACTTTAAGCCAGTTGTTCACTGTCATATAAAATTTCCACTCTAGACTCATAACTTTTATTATTTATTCATTCTGGTGTAGTAGAGCTGCCACAGCAACTGTGAAGGAGGTGTAGAAATACAGCAGCAGGTGTGCTGGACCCTCAGGTTTACAACCCAAGCACACTTGCATGTTTTCACTATACACAGAACTGCAGCATTTTCCTACCCAAGCAGCAGCAATACCCTCCAAAAACTTTCTTGCTTCTTTGGTGTTTTATCAACAAATACTGAACAGCTGGTTTTTTGTATTTGTAAGAAACTGGATATTCCTCTGTCCAAAACTCTTTGTAAGAACAATTCCTGCCCTTATTTAACCGGCTGCAATCTGTACAGAGGGAGTCTTGACAGGGCAACCACAATGGACTATATATTTCTTAAAATAGCTATTTTCAAGAGTGACAGTTAAGTATTTCAGTTAAACTATATCACCCTAAACTGAGATGGCTTTTAAGAATTCAAGAGATCAAAAACACCAGCAAAAACCCAGGAAATTTTAATACTAGGAATGAAATTCACATCAAAGGATGCTGTGCTTCTATTTCTTCATCATAGCCTAAACAAAAGAGATAAATCCAGGCCATTCACTACTCTGTATTTCAAATGGGATTTATTGATTTTAACAAACTTGGGCCATTAAGACAGGACATAGTCTACCAAAGGTTCACCACAAGACTGTACTTATTCTCTGGTTCTGCCCTTCTATGTGCGTGATCATGGAAGTTTTTAAAAAAATTCAATTTTACTTTATTTCCTAGATAGGCCAAATGTCCATCTTACTCCAATTGCAGGTCTCTGACTATGGCAAGGAGCAGATGCTTCTAGAAAGACTACAACAGGGCATACATGGACCAGTTTTTTTCCACTGCAGAGGAACCATAAGAAACTTCTTAGGCCAGAAGTTAACCTTATTTAAAGACTACTGACAACCTATGGCATCACTAATCTAGGTTGAGGGGAAGGAAAATGTAGATTTCTCTGGCTTTTGGAATAGTATAAAACCCACCGACATCTCTTTTGGGGGATTCCCCTATAGTCAGGAATAAAGGCTGGGGTCTCTACACAGTATCTTCCAGAGCACACCACAACTAACTCATTGTGCATATTACTTAGATAGAAATACCTTGACACTTCCTGGGGGTTTGCAAGACAGGCTTGCTCATTTTCAGAAATGGCATCGATATAACTTAGAAATAGAGGAGCTTGTCCAATGCCCTGTGTCTTGGCAAGGCACTGATACAGCCAGACGGCCGCTGGCACCAGGCTATCTCAACCAAAACCAGCTGGGGAATCCCTGCTGAACTTCAGCTGAACTGCATGTAGTTCTCCCATCAAAAGATTTGTTGATAATTTTCAATAAATATTTTTAGGGAACATTTTAATAAACACTTTTTTTTTTTCCTGCAAATCTGACAGTTAGTATTTTCCTTAATCCATAACACCAATGCCCAGTGGACACAAAGAACCAGTCAGCAATGCATGAGACATGGCCTCACTTCTCTCATGGATGCAGGAGCCATGCCATAGCAGGTCAGACATGGGCTGGGGCATTAGGAGACCAGGATCTTTGGGTAGCTTGTCACTGACTCATTGTGGAAGCTACTCATTATCACTCTGCATCACTGTTTCCAGGTGGTAAGTGGAGATAACGTTGTTTACCCATTTTCATAAAGCGGTCTGGCTGTGAATGTTGAAAAACACTCATAGCCTATCATGCTGAAGATGTCAAACTTAGGGAAAATACAGAGATAAACCAGATATTAATGACTGCTCTTGGTAACATTTCTTATAGTGATGTGATCAGACATGACAGTGGATGAAAAAGAAAGAAAACATAAGCTAGTAAAATATTGGAGGTGACAACTACACAAAGCAACAACAACTAACCTGTTAGGAAAAGAAAATTGCTCGTTTGCTGATGGCTGCAAACTTGACCAGCAAAACGCCAAAGGAAATGTTGAGTAAATGAAGACTTGTTTGCCTTGAGTGCCTACAGTTCATCCATTTTAATTTAGCAGCATTCACAAGAAGTCGTTCTTAGTTTATTCTCCCATCAATTTATTTGAACCAGTATGTCTTTAAAGTCAACCAAATGTAATAAAAGGATATTTTCCAGCATATATTGTTGCAACAAAGAAGAGAACAGTGAAACACATTTTTCCCAAACCATTTACTAGTCTCCAGGGAGATATAATTTCCTTTCAAACTGAACTACGTTTCAATTCATAGGACATTTTTATTAGCCATTTTGGACTAAGTAATTGACTCTTTTGGAAGCAGTTCCCTCATTGTTGCAATACCAATTAGTCAACGAAATATCATAAGGTAAAGTGAGAAACTGACAAGATAGCATCTGCTCCTACTCGGCAACTTGAATAAAAATGTCCTTTTTTTCCTCAGCTGCTTAGCTGACAGTCACGACTTTACATTGCCATATCTAAATGAGCAACAGTTCATTTCTGCATGTAGAATTGCAGAAAATACTGCTGTGTGAAAAAGACAAGAAGAGTATTCCCACCTTTAGTAGATAGGAGAATGATGTAAAGCAGGACGAGATAACTCTATGCTCTGTTAAATGGACCTCTTCTGAAAGCAGATGTGGTAATTTACACTGGATGGTGGAAAGGACAAGTGCTCACTTCAACATGCAGCTGTGGATCAAGGGCGCTGGTGTCTTAAGATTTTGGGGACAGTACAGTACATACCCAGTTCTCTTGAGTGGCTGATGCAGTACTTTCGATTGGATCATCACAGCTGCTCACAATGCAGGGAAAAATAATAGAAGATGAAGGTATCGTAGGCTGAGCTCTTCAGTAGAAACAGTGAGCAAACAGAAGGTGGAGCCTCTTGATCCACCATCTATGTACACTGAGTCTGCTTTGTGTAACTGCAACTGCACAAAACCACTGCTACACACTGGGGATTTGGACACAGAGTGATGTATGGACACTATGCATTTTGGCTTCGATGCACTTTCCTTTCATACTGTGTTTTGAAAGAACTTACTATACTGGACAGTTAAGGAGTATAGGAAAGTTTGCAGTTAATGACTAGCTTGCTTTTACATTCATTCCTCTTTTGTCAAAGAAAGATCAATAGCACGTGCTCAGCACAAAACTAATCTAATCAATACCATGTTCTGAAAGATTAAACTGTCACAGTTTGTCAGGAAGTATCAGAAAAAGTCATCTGAAAATCTGAAACTACTCTTGGGCAGCAGAGTGCATAAACTACATATTACAAAGGCCAGAAAGAAGACAATATTCATTATTGCAGACTGGACTGAATCACCAATATTCGTGTGACATGATATGACATGACATATGACTGTTACTAACCAAAATCTGATTAGCAACTTCAAGTACAGTAGCTTTTTAGAGCTGTACTCAAACAATGAGAAAGAATTAAAGATCCAGGCAAAGTTTCACAAAGCAAATAATTCCCTTGTAATTGAAACCGTAAGGGCATAGTTTGGGATGCAGTGAATACTCTGGAGTTCTTTGCTTCATTTGAACACAAGTGATCTTAAGCATATTATTACATGAATGTATTGTACTATATCATTCACTTAAAAAAAAAGGCATGGAAAGGCAGCAGAAATATACATTTCCCTCATCTCTCCCATTCTGAATGTGGCATACCAGCAAGCTGTTGGTATGGCAGCATAAATGCTAGACATCTATATGGGAATCATATACCACATTTTTATGTTGCAGTCTTAGCCAATGTTTCCTTCTTGTAAAACATCCAAGGTCTCTGGTAGGAGCTTTATTACAAAAGATGCATTGTTTCCACTGAGTTATGTACTAAGAATAATCGGGCAAAACTGTGATATTAACCCTAATGGAAACAACACATCCCTTATTATCTGCTGTTGATGAAACTTTGTGATTTGAAGAGACCCCAAAGAACTATGATTAGCTTCAGAAAGGTAGAGAAAATGATATTCATTTCTATGTCTTCACTTTGAAAGCTGCCTGGTCTTAAAGAGATCCTTAACAGAGGCAGAACCTCTGGCAGCTGCAAATCTTTGCCCATTAGCTCCCTGAACAGGGGATGGAATGAGAGCTGGGGAGTGGGGCAATGCAAGCACTGCAGAGGCATTTTGCTGGCTGGGGACATGGTAACTGATGGTCTGCAAAGTACACGCTGAGATTTTTGTTGCTTCCAGTTGCTACATGTCATGAAAATAAGCTTAAACATTTTAAATAGTTTCCACATATCACATTATCATTGCTGTGGTTTCTTCAGGTATTTTCTCTGATTGCAGATTAAATGTTCTGGTCAGTTTTAAGTGGAAGAGCAGACAGTGGGGCTTAATCAAAAAATAAAAGTGGAAGTACTTGTGTGCATGTGTGTCTGAATTGCAGGGTTTTTCCACCAAGCCCATAGTATAATGGTGTTAAAGAACTTCTCCCAGGAGCGTAGATAGGAAAGTAATGTGAACAGGGAAAATATGGTCACACAACTACTCCCTCTGCAGAGTTGCCCAGTGGGGGGTGTACGTAGTGCAAGTGCTGCAGCCTGGGCAGGTAAAACTGCCAGGTATGGAAGACAAAATCACTTATTTTCTCCCACACAGTTCATTAAAAAATGATGAGGCTTTTAATGAGATTTCAGATGATACATGTTATTACACTGTTTGCTAGCTTAAAACAATAAAGGCATATTGCATGTCCACATAAAGCCTTAGCATGAACTCATTTATGCTGTGAGAGTCCAAAGCTGGCTTCAGAAGGTATCTCTCCTTGCTCAGAATAGCAGAAACTGTCATTTTGTCAGTAATCTGGGAAGCAGAACAGCATAAAAAAGTTGTGTTCCCCTTCCATCAGGTGAACACATGTATATGTAAATAAAATAGTCATGTAAACTAAGACTTTACTCTCTGTGTCAGGTTAATAAGATTTCAATTTTAAGGAGATAGCTGCTTTGTATTCAAAGAGGAAATGGATGTTAAATAATAATTTGGAGTTACCCAAATCATCCGCTATCTTACTGGAAAAATTGCAGCTGAGATCCAGTTCAACAAGTTTTTCAGCAAGTTTCTATGATACTGTGAAGCTATCAAAAAAACATGATTTTTGAGTACAGAGGAAATATTTGTAAGAGTAAGGTTTAGTAAATATTTCAGTTGCCTGCTTTGCTAGTGAATTAAATCTTTCTTTTTTTTTCCTCCATTTTGCACTGTAACTTGCACAACTGCTCCACACCATGTAATAATGAGTTCTGACAAACCCACGTCATCTAGAACCTATTACACACATAGCGCATATGAGAATCACATGAATTATCTGAATTGTGTTAAACAGAGTATTCTTTACCACAGTAGACATAATTATTGCTAATTTATTCTGATATTGCCTTTCCTGTAGAGAACGTTTAAAAACAGGGTGATTTTAGAATGAAAAGTACACCTGGGCAATAACTGAATTATGTTGTACAGAGAACTGTTAACAGTGACTTTTGGATAAAATGAGAACAGATTTTTTAATGTTGCAGTGTCAGAAAAAGATGAGTTCAAAACTCTAGCTTGACAAGTCTGCAATTTTCTAGGCTAATGAAACCCACACCATTTTTGGAGACCTTCACACAGTCCCCTCACAAGTGACAGGAAAGGCAGTGGTGAGGGAGATGCCTTCCCACCCCCAGCCTGGTATAGCAGCAGTTCTGCTAGGAAGCAGCCTTTGAAGAAATTCCCTTTTCAGGGACGGAGGTTATGTTGAAACATTTCTGCACATAATGTAACTGTTCACCAAGGACAAAACATAATTGTCAGCAAATCCCGTGACCTCTGCCCAAAGACAGCGTTACTGCAAAGCCCAGCCTGATATCCCAGTACAGTCTGTGCAAATAACAAAATGACAGTAAACTCAAGGCAGTTCTGAGACAGGCTTTCCAGTATGGCCAAATCGATACACTGGTCTGGGGTTTCTTTGGGCTGCTAATTAAGGACAGGGAAATACTAGGGAAAGTCCAATGGAGAGCTATGAAGATGGTGAAGGGATGGGAATATCTCTCCTATCAGGAAAGGTTGAGAGCCCTGGGGCTGTTTAGCTTGGAGAAGAGAAGCCTGAGAGGGGATCTTACCAATGTTTACAAATATCTGAAGGGTGGGTGTCAAGTAGAAGGGGACAGTCTCTTTGCAGTGGTGCCTTGTGATAAGACAAGGAGCATTGGTCACAAACTGAAATACAGGAAGTTCCACCAGAGGAAAAACTTCTTCCCTGTGAGGGTGACAGCCTGGAACAGGCTGCACAGAGAGGCTGTGGGATCTCCTGCTCTGGAGACTTTCAAGCCCCACCTGGATCTGTTCCTGTGTGACCTGCCCTGGATGATCCTGAGCTGGCAGGGGGATTGGACTTGATGATCTCCAGAGGTCCCTTCCAACCCCTACCATTCCATGATTCCATGATTCTATGATTCTAATGTAAGGTAGTAAATAGCACTACATCAATTCTAAAAAGAATTCAGGCTGCAAAACCACTGAAATGCACCTAAAGATGGACATTCCCACCTGCTTATTCTAATTTGGCTAATAAGTTGGCTGAGATATCTCTCTGCCTGGGTGAGGTGCAGGCATGTTTCAGCAGGAAATCCAATTTGGGCTCGATCATGGCTTTCTCCTGCACTGCTCTGCTGTGCACCAACCAGGGCTGTTAGGGAGAGAGAAGTGGGGCAGACAGGACTATGCAGGCAGAGATGAACAATGCCTTAAGAAGAATAAAAGCAATTTCAAATCCCACCAGTTTGTCAGATTACTTAAGACAATTGACTGAATGTCAAAAATGTTTCAATGAATCGTTTCACCACCCGGATCTTATTTCTAGGCCCTCCTTTGGAGGAAAAAAAAAAAAAAAAATCCTGAAGCTTAGTAATTAACTACTTAATTTCAGGTTTTCTCAAATACTTGTTTATAATTCCATTGTGAAAATGTGACCCAAAGCAATAAGGATTTGAACTGGTTAACCTGAATCTAGAGAAATACCTTTCCAAATCCATTTAGGACAAAACTTAAAACCTCACCTCCAGCTTCTAGAGTCTTCTTAATGCCCCTGTTTTGCCCTACTTTTTCACAGATGACTGCAGGCATGTCTCCCACACCTATTTGGTTCATGTCTAGCAGCTCAACAGAACCAATCAAAATGGATTTGGTCTGCAGGGAGCTGACTTAAATAAAGTGTGTGATGCCATGTGTGCCATAAAGAAGCATGACAATGTGATTCACATGCTGCCTACAGATTTTCCACAATCTCTTTGTATTGTAGGGTTTGTACTCCATATCATTTGGAGGAACTCTCAGAATAATGATTTGGCGTGTGTAACTGGTTTTTCCATTTCTGTCATTAAAGCTGCTTTCCGGGCCATGCTGAAATTACAACAAAAGACTTTCCCACATCGCAAATCACTGTAGTACTTGGTGTGCACTATATCAATAAAAAGATTAGCTTACTTATAGGAAAAGGATGACAAAGTCCACAATTGTCCAAGCCATGAGAAAAATGAGGTTCTGTTTCAACTAAACCAGCTAGTAACAATGTCATATTTTAACCCTCAGCTCCTCAGGTACAGTACAAGGCTCACAAACGGATTTTATCTTATGTGCAGCATTAAATTAGTGCCATTAACCTTGTGGGTCAGTCCTTTGAAGTCAAGCAGGCATTTTGTTATTGATTTCCGTGGAGCTGGGATTTAATATTTATTTCTACCGACTATTTATTTCAAAGCATTGAGAAATTTTTCTGCTTAGAAGCCCAGAAAATAAATGTGAAACAGAAGGACGAGGGAAGAGGCATTTCTCCCTTGGTGTGAATGCAGCATCTTCCAGTACCATCCTAACTGACAGCAATCTATGCAGGCTCTGAGGCATCCCTGCAGGGACCAGCAGAAGTATTTAAAATACGTACAGAAATCAATTCTAATGGATTTCCAGAAGTGGAAAAAGAAAGCAACAGGCAGAAAAATTATTCAAGTGAAGTTGAAGCACAACAGGAATAGTGCTGGGGGAGGGCAGAAGAAGTTAGACTTAAACCTGGAATCGTACTGCACTGAAGAGATGGAGCAACTCCCACGCAGATCTCTATTCAAACCCAGGTTTTTAAAGTTCATCAGAATAAAAACTGACTAAGCCAGGTAGAGGAATTTAAAGGAGAGGTAATTCCTATTCTGTTCCCATTCACTGGAAAAGGAAAAGCACCAGGCTTCCTTATTTTATTAATTAAGCATTTTAAAGAGTGACAGGAGTTGATAGCAGATTTCCAAATGGCCTGGCTTCTGTCAAGAGAAAATCATATTCTGTCAAAAGAGAAATAGCTAGCAGTGAAAAAAAAGTACCAAAAGTGGGGAAAAGGTACCTGGCCAGGGACCAGTGACAGTGAAGGGCACACTAAGGAACTACTGGTGAAGGGTTTTCCTGGACTGCAGAATGGGAGAATCATAGCAAACCACAGGGCTATGGACATGATTTACCAACGTGTAGGAATGGGCCCTGTACTGAAATGGTGCACAGCAAACACAAGACAAAAAAGATGCCTCTTTCCAGTGGGTATTACATAATAAAAAAAAAACTCTACTCAAAATGCTCAGGAGTTGGACTAGATGAGCTTTACAGGTCCCTTACAACCCTATTCATTCTATGATTCTATGATTCTATTATTCTATGACCATACTGGAGACCAAGAAGTCATGCTGCCCCTATGTGAGTCCTATGCAAGCATGATAAACAGCAGTTCCAACCAACTCAAAGTTGTTACCCAAATTCTTATTTTTTAATATAATAAGGGAAAGACCTGTTTCTAATGAACATGTAAGAAAGCCTTACAGGATGCTCAAGAGAGTTTGTATACGGTCTTCTCTTCCTTCTAAAGGAAAACAATTTTACATCCCTTTTTCTCTGGTATTTCCATAGCCCCTGGGCTCATTTTTAATTTATAACTGAGGACTTGAATTTGCTGGGAAGGGTCAAAATAGAAATTCTTATTTCTCTGCGCATTTCCTTCCAGGCAGCCTACAAAACCCCAAGTGCTATTCATTGTTTTAATGAGAAGAAAAAGGAACATCATTTCAGCTGCCTGTGGGGAATCCTCACTGTGTAGCAAGATGTACTACATAGCACATGGCCCTCAGGTTCCTTGTTTTTTGTTTACAAATATGAATTAATTTTTTTATTTAGGGAGTAGTGCCCCACTGCAGGGACAGTGGTCAGACGAAGCCCCAGGCTCTCAGAGTGATCACACATATTGAAGAGGAGCCTGGGTTGTCGCTGGCTGACCAACGTGATTCAGGATCTGATCTGCTGAAGTTCCCAAGCTCTCAGTCACAAACCAAGTCAACATAAACTGTGCTTTGCACATACAAAGTGGGGTATGATAGACATAAATATAGATAGAAAATTAGTAAGATTTTGACATA
>JANHGN010017330.1:0-55150 GCA_024605025.1 Megaceryle maxima
ACTGGGAGGGGATGGGAGGGGGATGGGACGGGACGGGGAAACGCATCTCATGAGGCTCCGCCCCCCGCCCCGGAGCATGACGGGAATTGTAGTGTATGTGTATATAGGTGCGTATTTTTGTATGTGTCTGGCTTCTGTGATATTTGTACGTGTATATGCCTGTATACGCGTATACACACATGTAGATGCATATATATGTGTGTATGTATGTGTAGAGATATATGTGTGCATCATGGAATCACAGACTGGTTTGGGTTGGAAGGGACCTTTCACGGTCACCTAGTGCAACCCCCCTGGAGGGAGCAGGGACATCTGCAACTACAGCAGGTTGCTCAGAGCCCTGTCCCCCCTGACCTGGAATGGTTGCAGGGATGGGGCATCAACCACTTCTCTGGGCAACCTGGACCAGGGTCTCACCACCCTCATTGTAACAATTTCTAGCCTAAATCTACCCTCTTTTATTTTTAAACCCTTGACCCTTGTCCTAATCACAACAGACCCTACTGGAAAGTCTGTTCCCATCTTTCTTAGAAGCCCTGTTAAGTACTGAAAGGCCACAATAACATCTCCCTGGAGCCTTCTCCAGGCTAAACAATGCCAACACTCTTAGTCTGTCCCCATAGGAGAGGTGCCCTCTGATCGTTTTCATGGCCTTCCTCTGGGCCTGCTCCAACAGGTCCATGTCTTTCCTATGCTGAGGACTCCAGAAATGGACCCAGCACTGCATATGGGGTCTTACCAGAACAGAGTAGAGCAGGAGAATCACCTCCCTTGAACAGCTGGTCACACTACTTTTGATGCAGTCAAGGATACAGTTGGTCTTTGCACTACAAGTGCACATTACCAGCTCACATCCAGCTTTTCATCCACCAGCATCCTCAACTCCTCCATCATCCAGCCTGTATTCATACTGGGACTTGCCCTGGCCCAGGTGCAGAAGCTTGCACTTGGCCTTGTTGAACCTCATGAGGTTCACAGGGGCCCACTTCTTGAGCTTGCCCAGGTCCCTCTGGATGGATCCTGTCCCTCAGGTGTGTCATCTGCACCACTCATCTTGGTGTCATCTGCAAACTTGTTGAGAATGCACTTGATCCCACTAGCTCTGTCACTGATGAAGATATTAAACCACACTGGTCCCAGTATAGACCCCCAAGGGACATCATTTATCACTGGTCTTAATCTGTGTCATGCGTGTCTATATATACACATAGCACTATATAGGTGTATGTCTATGCATGTGCATATATTCATGTATATGTATGTATGCACATGCATACACATAAATAAATATGCATGTATATATATATAACACATGTATGTAAATACTCATGTATCACATCTATGGTGGGGTGCCACCATTTGCATAGGGGGTTCCCATCACCAGTGAGCCCAGTTCCACCAAGAGAAACCCCAAATGCAGCCCTCTATGCCTCCGAGCACAGCTTGGCTATGCCAGGAGCTGGGCACCACTGCAGAGGAGGGCTGCAGCACATGCACGTGCCTGAGGCAGGGGTGCAACGAGTGTTCTCCCTTCCTCCAGTAAAAGCTGGTTTTCCAAACATCTGTGCACATTTATGTATCTTGATCCTGGCCCTGAGGTCCTTGTGGTGCAATGCTGGGATAATATACTGGGGAGAGATAGTGGGGCAGCAGTCCCTACCAGCTGGCATCCAGCACCAGCAGCCACAGCCACACACACATTTAAAGCTTGGGAGCCTCGTATCTCACTCAGAGTATCTGAATGAGGGACATTTCAGCTGGTGGATCCCTCACAGGTACACTAAAATCCTCCAAAATATTTGTGACAGGAAGGTTTCTACATGAACAAACCTCCTCATCACTGCAAACTAGAGCATTCCTGGTTTTTAATAACAGCATCAAGCACGGTAGAACAAAACCCACTCGCTAGGAATCCAGCGTGATGCTCAAAGGCCATTACAGGGGCTCAGGACTGAACATGAGGTGGACAGAGCAACTGCTGCCTGACATGAAAGCCTGACACAACTCAGGCTCACACCTGGCACTGCTGGTGTTGCCCTGATCCTGTCCAGATGTGTTTTGCTATGTATATGCGCTTAAATAAATATATAAAAACATATTTCAAGCAAGGCAGGGAGATCGCTCAGTGTCATAGGCAGCTCCAGTAGTATTGCTGATGCTGATGCCACTGTTACAGTGGCTCTCCAAAAGCACTTGTTCGGACAAAATATATTTTTGAAATAAATACCTTGAAATAATATTTCAGCTGAAAGACCTTTCCAGCAATGGAAATAAAGACTAAATGAATTCATTTTGTTCTATGTTTTCCATAGCTTAAGGGAAATCACAGCCTGGATGTAGCTTTCAAACTTATTTTTGTTTTCTTGTCCATATTGAGGAACAAATAGAAAGATTTTTACTGGAAATGGGGGTCTTTACCACTCCATCATTCAGAAAGAAACATGGTCCCGGCCCAGCACAACACAAAAAGACAATGGAGATGTATTCCTTGCCATCACATCAAGAGCTGCTGAAGAATTAGCAAGGATTAGAAATGTTAGTGGTGCCAAGCTGGGTAAGCACAGCTCTACTAGTTGTTAGCTTGGGTTTCATTTGCCCTGGGATTTTTAAAGAGAGATTAAGAGATAAAACTGACAGGTCCCAGAATATAAAAACAAAAGGGTCAGGGTGATCATCCCTTCTGACCTTTTGGTGTATAACCCCAGGCATCCTAAAAATAGCTTTTTCCTCAAAGGCAGTGTTTCTTTTAAAGAAGTGATACCTGAGATTAAAATAGCCCTATGGTAAATCCACCCTCACTTTTGGTGACTGCAACAAACAAAGCCCCATGTTAACACTGAGGTCTCCATGGAGAGTTTATTGGTTTGCCTTTGGATTTGCTGTAACTTTGTTCTCCATGCTCAGCAGCCCATTATCTCTGCTTTACTTCCAACCAAAGTATTTATAGCCCTCTGGTCGAGGCATCCTTTTACCTCCTCTTTGCTAAACTACCAATACCAGAATCCCCTAATCCTTTGCTATGAGGCAAGCTGCACCCTCACCCTTGACCAGGAGCATACCCCGCATCTCCCCATAGCTGCTGGAGGTGTCACTTCCCATGGGACTTGGCTATGAGGGTGTAAGGAGCACACGTGAGCAGGCATGTGGGAGATGGGTGGCAGGTGACAGTGGTGTGGGGGTGTGGGAAGACAAGCTGCTGGCACAAGCCCTGGCACCAAAAGCCTGCTGGGAAGAAGCCACGTCTTTCTTCCCAGGAGCCAGAAGCTTTCTTCCCTGTGATGGGGAACAAAAGTTGGAGAAGATGGGATGGGGAAGAAGATAAGGGATAGGTGAAAAGCCACCACAGTCACAGACAGGCATCACACCAAGATGAGCACCGTGCTGCCTGGCTCCTGCGTCATGCGTTACATGCTCAGAGCTTTGCATGTAATGAATCACTTGCCGCACACGCGATGTAACATGGCAGTGTTAATAGATCTCATTATTATCCAATTTACTAGGGGAAACTGAGGCATGGAATGGTGATATTATGCCTGGGGCTAGATTGTAGAAGACCTCATGCTGCCATCCCATGCTCACTTTACTAAGCCACATAGGAATCAGGTACAGCGGGCAGAAGCACCCATGGAGGTTGCTGAAGAAAGCTTGGGGGAAGAGGATGGAGCTCAGCATTCATGATACACAGCCTTGCCTCTAACATTCTTGTCCTGACACAGCAAATATTCCTTCTTGCCACATTGAATGGGGTCCTGTTCAGCTCCCACAGGCTACTCAGGGCTGCTGTTGCCCTTTGAGCTCTTCTATAGTAGCTGATGGGTTTATCACTTTGACCCTTGGGAGGTTCTCTCCTGATTTTGCCTGGTCGTGCTGCTCTCCCACAGAAGCTGAAGGACATGTGAGGGATTTCCAGTACCCCAACATCTCTGTTGCAGTCTTATCCCCGCTGCCTCAGGGACAAGTCCCAGGTCCCAACGGTCCCAGAGCCAAGCCCCACCCTGTCCCAGGAGAGCAGCTGCAGAATGACCAGTGATCGAGCCCCATTGTTGACCCTCTTTTATTTAACTCTGATTTAGTACCTTTGTGATAATTAGCCTTTTATGGACTTCTGTTTCATTAATTGGCCTGATCCCTTCTTAAACCTTTGTGAGCATTTATCCTTCACACAACTCCTTGGCTCAGTCCAGCTTGCAGTTCCATTTCTAATCTCCATCCTGCCTGAGGGTTCATTTCTTAAACACTGTTCAGGGGAAGCTTAAGAGACAAATCAGCCTTACAAAGCATTCCTCTTGTGAGAGGAACAATCTTCAGAAAGCTTTTATTTGTCCACTTTAAGGGAAAAAACAAATTAAAGAAAATAAAAAAAAGGAAACAGCTGGAGTTTGGTGGATGCTTTTGGTATTTCCTTACACTTAACACATGTCCCTTGCTATGGAAAGACAGCAACTACTACTCGAGCCTTACAATCCTCTGCAACATGCCCAGAGGTCTGTAGAAGCTGATGCTACAAACTAGACTTCATAACTCAGCTACCTGCTGGCAGCAAGCCTGGAGGATGGCTTTCCCTCTGATCCTGCCATGTCCCCTTGTCCCATAGGTTTGTACCACTCCATAGTAAGACAGCAGGGAGATGAAACATAAAAGACTTGGTCTTTTGGGGAAGTCTATCTGGCCTGAGGTGACCCAGAACCATGGATAATTGGTTGGAGAAGGGAGGGTAGGTAGATAGAGCATCACCTCTGATCCATCTCATTTCAGGCAATTTTTTCCCTCCCAGCACTGAAACCTGGAGCTGTTGCCCAGCAAAGTGGAGCTCTGAAATCATCTTTGATAGTTAAACAGCTATTTTTCTGTTTTCTGACAGCTGCTTACTGATCCAGCATTCGTGTCAAACAGGCTTTCTGAATCAGATGCAAAATAAAATGACACATGGTCCCTCTAATGTTCCCATCAGAGCACGTATGGTCATGTGATATCCCTGCAGCAAAAAAGAAGCAGTAAATGCTCTTGGCCAGGATTCTGTGCTGCTCTAAACTGTATATGGCTCCAACAACAAGAACTCAGCTACACCACACTGCCCCTATCTATATTATTAAATAAAATGACCCTGAGTCAGAGTGGCTTGGCTGGGCTCACAGCCATGCCACTAAAAACCCTGCATCCCCAAAAGCACGTGGCTGGTCCAAAACTCCCCCAGTGCATCTTCTGGCCATGCCCAGATCATCTTCTAGACCTGGGATGTGAAATTCAACCTGCTAAGGTACTTCATCAAGTCCTCCCCAAAACCTTGGGAACATCCCTCATTCCTGGGAGAGAACCTGTGTCCCCAAGGGGTAAGTTGTCACCCCTCTCTAAACCAGCCACCTCCCCAGGCTGCGAAACAGAGGTTAACATCACCTTTCTCATCCAGCCTGTAAGGTTCAGATGGATTCAAACCTTTACCAAAACTTTACTGGGGACTGAAGCTGCTGGGACCGAGCATGATGACAGGGCGCTAGGTGGCTGCCAGTGCCACGGCTTACTGCTGTGCATGCCTGCGTGGGTAATCACCATGGCTCAGTGCCACAAGCTGTGATTAAGTCATTAGTCAGATTTCAGTCACGTGAAAGTATTTGAGATAACCAGTCAACGCTGAATTCCTTTTTGGAAGGGTTAAGCAAATTAATCTTTAACGTTGGCTGATAGGTCAGAGTATGTCAAACATAAGACATGATGATGTCACACAGAGCACACTCCCTGATCATCCTCATCATCCTCATCCCTGATCATCCATCACCCTGATCATCAGATTTTCGGTTCTTCAAAAAGGAGTGTGCTGATTCCTCTGTCTGGTTGCAAACTCAGCCTTTGGTCCATTAAGGACTCAACATTAAATCATGGCAGAAAAAATTAACCACCCTGAGCTTGGCAGTCGGTTCCTCCTTCTCCACACCCATCAGTGGGGATGTGCCTTTGCACCTGTGCCACACTTAGATGGAGTAAAAGGGTGGCTGTGCAATCATTTATAATCAGTCAGGCCGATCGCAAACGCTGATTAAATTCTGTTCTTCCACCAGCTCTTAGAAATGTAATTTGCTTTAAGTTAACAAGCATACATCTACCCTCTCAAAGTGTATTTGTGGAGATGTAGAATCAAAGGACACTTCTTAACGGCAGAGAGGAGGGAGGGATGGAGCTGTTGTGCCAATGCAGTGTTTATCAGGGATGCTGCTGGCGGTTGCATCGCAGTCGGGCACATGGACAGACATGTATCAATCCCGCTGATGTATGTTAATTAATGACAAGTGACAAAAACTGAAGGCCTTTCAGAGGACCTCCCTTTGAAGGCAACTGCAAAAGTGGAGCTTAAGCAGCACATGAAGCCTCCCGCTGTTCTTCTGCTGAGGACAGGATTACATCCTGCAGGCTCTGGTGTATATTTCATCACTTTTCCTCACACATGGATCTAGGGGGAAGGTTTTGTTCAGCATTTGCAGTGATTTCCCCACCAGCTGTACCCTGCTAGGTGCAGTCAACCGTCTATCAGCAGCACCCCAAGAGCTTCTTGAAGGAGGTTTAGTGGGGAGAAGGTGCTTGGCTGAAACTCAGACTCGCAGTGGTCCTCCCATGGACCATGAAAACCCACATCTCCTATTTCCAGACACCCAGTTCCAAAATTAGTTTTCTTCTTTTTTCTTTTCTTCTTCTCTAAAGCACAATCTCTGAGGCTGTTGGCTGGAAGGACATCAGCCCTGTGCATTTTCCCAGAGAGGAGGATGTGATAGCATCTCCCCCTCACACAACCCACGACACAACCAGCAAGATGGAGGAGGCAGGTGTTACTTTAGCAAGGCACATTTAAATGCATAATTAGGCAAAATGCAAACACGGTGTGACACTTGTTTAGAGCTGGTATATCAGTGTGGAGGGTGAAGTAATAAGAAAATCAATATATAAACATCAGCTAGTGAGTGCTCCCGGTGCTCATAAGATGGGTCCACTTCATAGATGACCTCCACAACCCCTTTCACACATGGGGAAACTGAGGAAGAGAAAAATGGAGGGGCTTGGCTGAGAATATCAACAGTATTAAGGTCATCACAGGAGCATGAGCAGTGGACATGCTGAGCTGGTACCTTACCCATATTTTAAAAGGACTAGCAAGAAGTGGGGATACCCATAACACCCATCTCCTATCTAGATGATGTAGCCTCCTCTCTTGTACCCTCCTTTGAGAGGAGCAGTCCCCTTCCCCTTGCCAATTTACTGCTTAGATACCAGTCCAAGTCCATGTGGTCTAACCATGGGTTAGTTGAAGAAACAAAGCAGCTTTTGAGTCCTCAAATGCCATGAAAACACACAAAACCACAGATGTCTATATATTTTTGTTTGCATTCAATATAGGCAGCCAAAGGTCTTCCCGCCCCCATCTGCACGTTACGGAAAAAAGTCTTGTGCTTGATGCCTGGGAACTCATATGCCAGAAGGCCCATGGTAGCTATGATTTAAGCAAAATAAAGTGGCTGTGTGATAACTGAGTAATACTGTTTCCTCAGCTTTCCCACTCAAAAAAATATGATTAACATGGTGTCTTCTGGCAGGTCGAAGACTGGCAGGTTAAAGAAGTTAAAACAAAGGAGGCCCTCACAGACTATGGGGTCTGTCAAAACAAGTTTTTTTAATCATTGCTTAAGGGGGATTTGCAGCCAGGACCTGATTAAAAGCCCCCCCCCCAGGACCAGGCCAGTATGTCCACCTTCAATCTCTCCACCCACTTTGAGGGTGGTGAGATGTCTACAGCAAGACTCACAGTGGCCTTGCTGTGACTGGACCCACCACATCTCTGTTATCTCCAACCCTACATGAATGGAGGCTCAGACACCACTGGTGATGTGGGGAACATTCTCTGTGGGAGGAACTGAAAGTCTCCTACTGCCTGCAGAGGGATTGGGCAATGAGCTTCAGGGGCTGTATGTGAAGCAAATCTCTCATTTTCTCCATTTATTTGTAGGGTCCTGTGGGACAGAGCCAGCAACAGCTATTGTTCTTTGTTGTCTAGACCAGCCAGTACCCCTTGTGTTTGTCCTTTCCTTGGAGTCTGCATCTGGATCTTACCACTGGTTTGGGGTTTCTTTTTGCTTTTAGGGGAACTGCTGCATTTTGGAGCCAAGAGTTAGCCATTCATAGCCGTATTTCATTCCTGGGCTGATACAACCTATACCAAATCTCCTTGCTTTTCCCCTAAAGGTTCAAAATGTTTCCCGACATTGCACTTTAATTTACATTTACTGGAGTTCACTTGATATGATCTTGTCCTTTCACCTGGGAAAATTCCGCTCCTGCAGCCCCTTAGTTTTACTTAGGCTTGCCTGAAGGAAATCACTGCAGTACTGGTGAGGAAAAAGCCTTGCTCCTGAATATCATCCAGATGATGAAGAACACCATGTCCCAGGCTGCTGTCTGCAGGCTTGGGGTATGGCAGCTTGATGCAATCCAGAATGAATCAGAGCTGTGAAAGCACAGGCTCACTAACAGAAGCCAGGGTCCCTCCTTCCTAGCAAACACTCAGCCTTGTCTGCCCACCAGCCCAGACTCTGGTGGCTCTGCTGGGTCCTGCATGATCCTTAGGAAGATGCGACTTTGTTCTACCCACTACTGGTGGTCTTTTCCAGGACCCCATCACAAAATGGCCTCTAATGATTTGTTGATAAAAGGCCCCTAAAATGTGTTGGCTGAATCTGTGACAATAAAATAACCTGTGACAGCGCTTCATCATCGTTTGGTCCGGGCCAATGAGCTCAAGCATTGTCCACGCATAGTTAGGAAATCACATGGAGATCACTCAGAGGGGGCAATTTGGGTGGGGCCACTGTGTCTGGGGGCTGCAGGAGACTTTGACAACAGCAGTATGTTGCCATCTGGCCTCAGGACCAGGAAACTGCCCAGGACAAACTTAGTTTGTTAATGTATCTGTTGTCTTTGAGGTTTGATGGCGGTCTGAGAGCCACTAGTGTAACCCAAGCTCATGCCGCTTCCACCACACCAGCAACACTGACAATTCTCAGTGGGAATGACCAACCTGATGCCCCCCAAGATAAGTTTCACAGGCATGGGAAACAAGCAGTAAAACTAGGAAAAGGAAGGGAAAATATACTATTAAAAAAAAAAAAAAAGACACATACCTGGTTGTGCAAAAAAGGGAAGAGAAATAAAACAGCTCTTGGAGTGTCTTGTGAGTCACTCAGATACTAAGGTGTGGTATCACATCCTGCCGAGCTCGGCAGGTCCACCCTTGCTTTGCTGCCTCCACTGTGGGAGCCAAGCAGTTTTTCAGGGCTGGGTGTTGACACTGTTTCTGGGTATGGCAAATCACCTAAGTGAGACAGGCTTCCTCCGGGGCCACCCAGCATCTGCAGCCCAGAAAATCCTGATGGGAGTGAGCCATACTCTGACACAGCCTGGTCATGCCAAGACCAGCTGCTGCCCAGGCTCTGACGCTGGCAGAACCCATCATTTGTGTTGCTTTGGGACAGGTGACACAGATGCATACAATAGTGTTGCCTTGTACCACCCAATGTACAAAAGGGAATAACAAAAACTGCCAAAGCAACACAAGCAAAGTGTCAGAGAGGCCAAAAGGAGAAATTTTCTGTCTGTGTGCTCATAGCAAAGCTTGGCTTTGACCTCTGCAAGGCCAGGAAATGTAGGTGCGGTGTCTGTGCCTGGATCTGGTGGAAGAAATTTTCCCTACGTAGCAACAGTTGTTATGAAGCAATAACACTTGGCAATTTTCAAGGCACTTTAGAAATAATTAATTTGCACATAAGCCTTGCCAGGTAGGCAGCTAAATATTTTCACCTGTGCTTTTCAGCTTGGGGAAGCAAGACCAAAAAAAATGAAGAAGCTTGTCATGGTCACAGCAAGAGCAACTATCAAGGTGCAAGCAGCACTCAAGGGCTGCATCAGGATGAGAGGGCTGATGCAAAGGAAAAACCAAAGGAAAACCAGCACACCCGTAGGTGAATCTCCTAATAGAGATTGAAAGGAAGCACCTAGTTTTCAATCCCATGAAGAAAACCTCACATCAGAGGGACTTCGCTGCTTGTGCTGGCATTTCACAGCTCTGTTTGATTATACTAATCACTTCCATAATGACTCCTGACATTCAACCTTCACTAGCCACTGGCAGCCACACTCAGCTGCCTCGACTTCAGTGCTATCAATGTCTGCTTTAAATAACCCATGAGTAAAATCATCTGGGAGACAGACTGTCTGGGCTTTACCCTGGCATAGGGTGGCTGGGATTGCAAAGCCAAAGCTCCAGTTTAACCCTGGCTGAGTATGGACGTGACCTTTTTCTGGATATCCTGGAGTAGAGAGAGCTTTACTCTTTGGCACAGAGGGTAATGACTGAGTGGAAGTGGGGAGAGGGGATTACATGCAGGGAGGACCAAGTCAAGGAGTTCAGTCCATGGAACCATCTTGCCAGCTGTTTTGGGGATGGTGTCATTGCTACACCTCCTGTTGCACAAACACATAGTGGATGCCATAACCAGGCTTCAACCAAAGTGTGTATTTTGCTCCAGCACCCATTTTTCCCAAACAAACAGAAATTCAGGTCACACAGGGGGTAGTCACATCCTAAAAGTAGGGAGGGTGGCAACTGGAAGGGCAAAGCAAAAGGCAGGGTGCATGATACCACAGACACTTATCAAAGCAAGGGCTGGATGGCCAGAGAACAAAGCTGGAATCTGTCTCATACTCATGAGAGCCACCAAGGCCACTGTCACAGTCATGTTGCCCTTCCCAGCTGTGTGCTTTACTCACCTTAAAGTTCCTCACCAGGGTGAAATGTAGAAAAATCACAAAACCCCAGGCATATCAAAAAGGTATTTAGGTGCTGTGATGCAGCTGCTTCATTTTTCCTTCCTTATGGTTTAAAGTGCTGTTTAGAGCTTGTGATTCCCATTTTATGGGGTGGGCTGCTCAGGGAACACAGAAACAAAACTTTCAGTGATACCATTTGTTGAAGCAGAAGAATTTGAGCTCTGCAAAATAAAAGCAGGCAGAGAGGTAAGATGCTATTGCTTTGTATTTAGAGATGCTGCAGCAATTCTAAGTGCCGTTTGTAACTTCTTTCTGAGGGATCCTGATTATAATCCCTACAATAATGAAGAGGATGTTTTCATCCTGCTTAGCAAGCAACTTCCCCCAGTACTGACCACATTCCCAACACCTGTCACTGCAGTGTCTCTTTTTGAAAGTAGTATTTTGCAATCTAATGCCCACAGTCAATCCACTCATGCAGATTTTATTAACAGGGACCTGTCACTCATGAACTGCTATGGCATGTAATTCTTATTTAAAGCATAGGAAGGCACCTGCTATAATTAAGAATAAAGAAAAAGCATAAGGCTTTTACATTGTAAAAGCAGGATCATTTTAGCATGAGTAGAGCTGGTCAAGATATCAGGCATGAATAATGCTTTTTGTGCCTGTAGCTCTCCTGGATGCCTGGTGGGATGCTGCGTTTATGAACAATGTGCTGGGTATGGCACTGCTGCCGTAGGGTAGTTGAACACTTAGCTCTCACTGTATCTTTTGTACTTGGTCATGAGATGACTGATGCTTTAAAAAAAACCAACCAACCAACCAAAAAAAAAAAACTAAGGAAGAAATTAGATGATTTCACTATGAAGGATGGGAATTAAATATTCCCACATTTCATTCAACCTTTATAACTGGTGTTTTCCTGATTATGAAAGTGCATGGGGAAAAGGTAATGTTAAGACTGTGTTCTCTGGGAATGAGATGGTCCATTGGCAGGTCCTGAGTGCTTATCTCTACCTTGAAATCCTTGCTGTGCATCAAATTTAAAAGTTGTGAGGATATGGTGCTTAGGGACATGGTTTAGAAGTGGACATGTAAAGTAGGATTATTTGTTGGACTCAATGATCTTGAAGTTCCTTTCCAACCTAGATGATTCTATGATTCCGTGAAATTAAATTTCTCAGCACTGGCTCTGACGTGCTGTATCTGCTGTATACTTTGGCTGGCTTCTCTGTTGTATGCCTTGGGTTTTGCTGCAACATGCAATACACAGTCTCTTAGGAACGCAATGGACTTTTGCACTCTCATTTGGAAGGATGTTGTCACTGCAAAACCTTCCTGTGTAGCCACAGGCATGTTTCTGAAGGGTCCTCTTGGGGACCATGTGCCCTCCTTCCCAGAAAGGCCATTCACTGCCTTTTTCCTGCTGTGAAACCAAGTGAATACAGTTCCCTCTGCTTCAAAGGCAATCTTAGGTTGCTGGAGCAGGTGCTGCTGGTGACTGCACTGGTGGGCAAAAGACACCCTAGAAAGGGATGTGGGTCTCTGGGCCAGGCTGACCAAGCAAGGAGGCACTTCTGTCTCCAGCAGGGTCCTGCTTCACAGAGCAACCACCTTCCCAGGCTTGTTTAAATGCTGTTATAAAGACAAAACTCATCCAAGTCACAAACACATATGAGCCTGCACCCTGTTGCCACAGCCCTTCCCACCCTGCTGCAGTGGTCAGCAGGACTGCACTCTGCTTTGCGCCCTGCTGCACTGCAGGAAGGGAAGGGGTACGGTGTTCCCCAGGGATCACTACTGGGTCCAGTCTTGTTCAATGTGTTCACCAATGACCTGGATGGAGGGACAGAGCTTGCGGATGATACAAAACTGGGAGGAGTGGCTGAGACACCAGAAGGCTGTACTGCCATCCAGTGAGACCTGGACAGGCTGGAGAATTAGAGAGAGGGGAATCTTATAATGTTCAGTAAGTGCAAATGATGCACCTGGGGAGGAATAACCCCATGAACCTGTACAGGTTAGGGGCTGACCTTCTGGAAAGCAGCTCTGCAGAGAAAGCCCTGAGAATCCTGGTGGACAACAAGTTAACCATGAGCCAGCAATGTGCTTTTGTAGGTAGGATGATGGTGTCCTGAGGTGCATTAAGAAGAGTGACCAAGAGGTTGAGGGAGGTTCTCCTCCCTTTCTACTCTGCCCTAGTGAGACCAAATCTAGAGTACTGTGTCCAGTTCTGGGTTCTCCAGTTCAAGAGAGAGAGGGAGCTACTGGAGACAGTCCAATGGAGGGCTACAAAGATGATTAAGGGGATGGGAACATCTCTCTTATAAGGAAAGGCTGAGAGATCTGGGGCTGTTTAGCCTGGAGAAGACTGAGAGGGGATATTATCAATGTTTATAGATATCGAAAGGGTGGGGGTCAAGAGGATGGGGCCAGTCTCTTTCCAGTTGCGCCCAGTGGACAAGGGGCAATGGGCACAAACTAGAACACAGGAAGTTCCACCTAAACATGAGGAGAAACTTCTTTTCTGTGAAGGCGACAAGAGCCCTGGCCCAGGCTGTCCAGAGAGGTTGTGGAGTCTCCTTCTCTGGAGACTTTCAAAACTTGCCTGGACATATTCCTGTGCAACCTGCTCTGGGTGAACCTGCATTAGTCTGAGGGACGTTGCACTAGATGATCTCCAGAGGTCCCTTCCAACCCCTACCATTCTGTGCTTCTGTGATTCTGTGATGGATATGATGTATGCCATGTACCTGAGCTTTTTGGTGCTGCCAGTAAAAACCAGCAGTTGTAAAGGTTTCCAAGCTGCAGCAGAGGTGGTGGTAGAGCAGCAGGCACATGCAGGCATTGCTTGCCATGGGGTGACAATGAGGACAGAGCAGAGAGGAGAAAAATGTATTTCTGTTTGATCACTGGCTGGCAGGTCTGTTTACACCAGGGCAGGGAGGAGAGGACGTGGCATCCTCCCAGCTTGGCCCTGGCTGGGAAGGGCCAGGGAGGGGACTGCCAGCATTGGGCTCATCCCTCCCAACACAGTGCCGCTTCATCCAGCACCCTCCTCCCATTTCCTCTTCAGAAAAGAGGAAAAAAGGGGGGTGAGGTGGGGGTAAAGCTGATGAAGGCTTACAAAATCCTAGTTTCTGTCTGTCTTCCTGAATATGTATACAGATTTTGATACAACAGACGCACTATTTTTAGTTTCCTTTGGGGTATGTTTGGGAGCAAGCCCTTAACTGTTGCTGTGCTGCTATAGAAACCGTATCCATGTACACTGACATGTTTACAATTGTTTTAAACGCCATAAACTTTCAAGGGCAAAGTCGAGCAGCTTATTTCCATTAAAGTCACAGCCTTGGTGTGGGTTTCTTTCACTATTACATTTATTATTTTAGGGCCCTTCTCAACTTCATCCAGCCCCAAGGAGCTTGCATTTTGAGAAAGGCTTACCAGCTTTTGCTGCCATGGTGCTTGGCAGATCTGGAGCAGAGCAGTTGCAAATCTGGCTTGCAGAAGACAAAATGTTTTTTGGTAGCTCTCCTTGACCTCATCAATAAGAGGGGTGCTTAGCAGATACAAGTGTGCTGGTGCAAAGCTTGCTGTGCAAACAGAGCCGCCTGCCCATTGCCTCCCTGTGCTCCATCTGGGAGATTAGAAAAGGGGAGAGAGAAAGTGTGGGATTTTTCCAGCATCCCAGGTGGGCAGCAGATGTGAAAGAGGGGAATACCTCCTTCCCTGAACATGAGATGACATGAATCATTTGAGCTGGATGAGGAGCACAGCTTTCACCCCATACTCAAAGGGAAATCCATCATGTTCAGGGTGGGTTGAGGGTGCAAAATGAACCTTCCCCTGGATCACCGGTCCCAAAACAACCATGCCAGGCCAAGGGAGCTCTATCCATGGCCAGGCAGGGACAGATGTCAGTGAACACCTCAGGGTGCCTCAGCACCTATTGAAGCACCCAAGCACACATTTCCTTACTGTCTGAGCCCCATTGCTTTACTGTATTGAGCTGGATGCATTGTCAGAGAGAGATTCACAGGCTCAAAGACACCAAACTGGTTTTCCCTGTCTGGGAGCCTCCACAGCAAAGCCTGAAGCAGGATTTGGCCCCCAGGGTCTGTGTCTGTACTGAGCGCTGCCTGGTTTTGGAGGTGTGAGCTTTGAAATTGGTCCTGTAAAGCCCTGTAAGTGGTTTGCTAAGCTTAAGATGGGTTTCTCCAAGTTACCCAAGATAAGTGGGAACCAGTCCTACATTGAAGTAAAGGAAAAGAACAGGGCTTCTCAACGAGTTTGGTCCTAACCCTATTGATGCCTCCAACATCAGCACCATCTACTTTGCCTTTTTCCTGTGCAAATATGCCTGCACTTACCTGGTTATTATTTCCCATTTCATCCCTGCCACAGTCAATTATTTATGTTTGCTAGGTCATGCAATACAGAACAAAAATGACAACCAAATAAGTAGCATCTGCAGTAACACCCAAACAAATCAATAGAGGCCAATGCTGATGGTTAGCTGCGGGTTGCCATTTGTCTGAGCCAGCAGTTTCACCCTCCACATGTCTGTGGAGAATGAGAAAGTGGCTATCCAACCCAATATTTTCCTTATTAGAGGATCCTGTGCTGTGTTGTGCTGAGCAGAAAGTCCCAGGTGAACAAGCTGACACCTGTATGATGCTCATGCAGCAGAGGCAGTCACAGTCATGATGCTCTGGCCCCTGTGAGTTAAAAGCCACAGTACCCAAAACTGAGATCTTGGCTGGTTTCTGAGCGACCAGGTAATGACAGGTTACCTCTTAGTGATGTGCTCATCGCAAAGCAATAAAAAGTTGGCAGCCAAAAATGTTGGCAGCTTGTCTGGAGAGTGTATTTGCCGGCAGCTGGAGTTTGTACTCACTCAAAAGTCCAGGCTGATGAGGCATCCTTCCAGACCATGGGATGTGCCACCAAACTCATCTTGGGAGCTGCTTAGAAGGGAAAAAAAGGCATGAAGATGGGAATGCTGCAGAAGGTCTCATCCCCAGATGCCACACTGTGGGAACCCCCTTATGCCACAAGCCAGGCAATGATCCCAGCATCACCATCAGGACAAAACCTGCCCCTGCATCCTTCTTTCTAGACCACTTCCATGCTCTAGCTACAGGTCACACATGATGCTGCACTGCCGACTCTATTTTATTGACAGTTAACACAAATTTCTCATCACCCTTCTGGCTATAGAACTGTTTGGGTGCTCAAGCATGAACCGGCTGGGTGATCACGCAAAAATTAATTTGGCGCCCATGCATGAATTAATTGTGTGCCCATGTGTGAGCTGATCAGGTGCTCATGCATGAGTCATTCGGGTACTCATGCATGAACAGAAAGAGTACTCATGCATAAATTAATCAGGCACTCATGGGTGCACTAATTGGTTGCCCAGGCATGGATTGTCTGGGTTCTTGTGCAGGCACTAACTGATTGCTCATGCATCAACCTATTGGGTGCTCCTGTGTGAATTAATTAGTGCCCAAGGGTGAATGCAGTAATCCCTGCAGTTCATGTCCAACTTGTTCCTCTCCATGAAGCTCATCCTTAAAAGCTGGTCAAGCACAAATCCATTATCAACTTTACTTTCAACATAGACATAATCTTAATACACATCAATTACAAGCTCCACTCTTCACCCGTGGACCAGACAGAGGGATTAATACTGAAGCAGTGTGTGCATATGCTCACTAAAACTTCATTCCTTGCCCCTGGGAAACAGAGTCTGGGGGATATTAACATCACAGCCTGAACTTTTATCTGTTACAAGCTCACTCCTTGCACCATGGATGAGATTTTTAGGGTCAACATTATCAAAGTCCAAATATATGTACTTTTCATGACTTCACCCCTTGGCTCTGAGGACCAGGCTGGAGAAGTTAATGTAAAAACCTGAATGCAATGCTTAGTGCAAAATGCACACCTCGCTCCTGCAAGCAAGGAAGGCCACAACAACCTGAAACTATATTGCAAACCCTATTCCTCAGACTTATTGTACCTTGTCCCTGCAAGACAAAACTGAGGTCATTACAGCAGTCCAAATATATGCCCATTACATATGCAATACTTTTTCCTTCTGTGTCCCCAGAGCTCTACTCTCCCAAGTCACTAACTTCGTTTCTCCTGCTCCAGCTTCCCAGCTCAGTGCTATGAGCTGCTTGTTGCCCAGCAAGGTCCTCCTTTTTGCATGGAGCACTTGTTAATGCCCCTTTATGCTCATGTTTAAGTTGTTCAGGTGCTCATATGTAAATTAATTGAGCACTCAGGCACAAATTATTTTGGATGTGAAAGTATAAACTCACTGGGCACTCATGCACAAGTAAATTGGGTGCTTCTTGCATGGATGAAGGAGATTTGTCCATTTATACACAGTATGAGCAGAGGATGCATGGCAGCCAGACTTCCACAACTGACCACACCAGCAGCGGGTCTGCTTTGCACTTTGAGCCATTTGGCTTCTTCTCCCCCTCCTCATGGTGCTGTGTCTGCAAGCACAGCCCTGGCATCCCACAACCTGCAGTTTGAGTCATGCTGTTGGTGTTTCATTGGCTGCTTTTGAGCCTCAGAGTTCCCATAACCCTCCTAGGCTGTTGAAGGAGGGACAAAAGGGGATTGAGGTATCAGATCTTGGGTGACATTTTCCATGGGCACAAGATGTTAATGAAAAACACTACATATTTCTGGTCAAATGCAAAGATTTGGCAATCCCAGGGCCAGCTCTGGATTTCTTTAGTCATGCTGGTTGGTACCTTGCTTGGCAGATGTCAGTGAAGATGCTCACAGAGTCACAACATGGCCCCTCATTGAAAGCACAGGGGTGTTGAAGAAATGCATAGAAGCTGGAAGGGGACAGGAGCTGGATCTCTGTCCATGTTCGGCTGCACCACTCAGGCACTGCTTCCTTCTGGAGCCTGTGCTCCAGCCTGGACCATAGCCAACATGCCATCTGAGGGTCTTGACATCTGAACCTCTGTCAGTGTGACCAAAGGACATTGACCTTTGGTGGCTCTTCAGCTGCCAGCTCTCCAAGAGCAGAAGTGTTGGGGTTGGGATTCATGGTGCTCAAGTCAGCACTGGCCTTCAAAGGTGAAGAATTGTCTTGCTGATCCAGAGGTGTCTCTGGTCTGGGTCTGCTTGGTTTAGGAGGTTGAGAGGCCTGTAGACTTGGTCTGTTAACAAAAAGCTGGTGTTCTTCCAGCAAGGGCAAGCCAAACCAATTACAGCAGGTAGTCACTGATACCAAGCAAAGTTAGGGCTGCAGTGTGGAAACTCCTCAAGGCTTGGTCTGCATATTTTTGTGAGCTTTGTGTGATGGTGAACTCAGTGAACAATGATGCACAACAGCTAATTCCATTAATCTCTCCAGGCTGAGCATGAGCTAAGCTCTTCTCCAAAGGGCAGCATACAGATGGCATTGCAACTGAGCGTGCAACACAGCTACCGGATTTGTACATTTGGTGATGGCACAATCAGGAGACACTCAACCCATCCTATTGAAGATAAAAACACAGGTGTAATTGTTTTGAAGCAGGCATCATGGAGCACAGTGGGAATGTGAAATTATCACCATGGAGAAGTAGCCTTCAGTGCAAAGCATCCCAAAATAATTTCTTCTGTGGTTCTGAAGATGGTTTACAGAAGCTCTAAACACATCGTGTACATAAATACATCTCATGGCAGGGTTGCTCCATATGAATATCCAGGGATGAATTCCTCCACACATGAATTTCTCAACAAGTTTCACATCCTCATCTCAGCAACATCTACAAAACCTGCAAGCAGAGCATTCAGCTGTGCTCCTGCCTGATGCCACGAGCACCTTATCTCTGAACCCACCCACTTCAACAAAATGGGATCTTTGAGCAGTTTCTGGAAGTCTCCCTCATGACCCAGCTGAGAAAAGCCATGACCAACCTCAGACAAGCCTTCAGGACCACCTGGTGCACCATGACAGGATACCCTTGCCCCCAGCCACCATACCCTGCACAAAGGAGGCTCTTGCTGCCAAGGAATGTGCACTTGGTGAAAGCAGAACATGGGTGAGCCAAAAATAAAGTGCTTTTTTCCACTGTATTTAAAGAAAACAGGTCTTATAAGGAGATAAGTTATTGTAATAGAGGGAAGTGTGAGGGCATGCAGGATTCTGCTTCCCATCGCAAAGGGCAGCGGGATGTGGTTGCTTTGCCTGAAGACAGGATTAGCTGGCATTTCAAGAGGAGGTGGCAGGGGGAAGTAGTTAGTAGGAAAATTCACATACTTCAAGCATGTACTGAAGTTCAGGAATGATTTTCATACACCTCTGAAATATTGCCTGCTTGACAAAGCCACAGTGAGTCCCAACGATACTCAGAAGAAGAGGCCAGTGCCGCCTCATGTGGCATCCCTTCAAATAGCTCGGGAGTGCTTTGGGGAAAGCCCTTGGAGGCTGACAGAACAGGTATTTCTTGATGCACTTTCTTCTTGAAGCAAGGAGACCTCTTCATACATACTGGTGTACACAAATAGCTGGAGACCAGTCAGGCCTGGTAATATTGCTTGCAGCAAAAAGCATGATATACATAAAAAGCATGAAAGTGCTTGCAAAGCAGGGGTGATTTTTATTTATTTACTCAGAAGGCAATAGGGCTGTGAATGCCAAAATAATTTACCAGGTATGAAGAGGAAAACTTATATTCTCTGAAGCAAACTTGACTGCTGAGGGAGGATTGAAGAGCCATGTAATGAAAGATTAGACTTTTAAAACTGACTGTGGCCCCAGGCAGATGGTCCCTGCACAGTCTGGTGGGTCCTGAGGGCACCTCACTGATGTTCCAGCACTGAATTTAAAACTCAAGCCACTAGGCTGATCTCAGCTGCAATAGCAGGAGAGATGCTTCAAATAAATTTCACAAGAGGAGTTACCACTCACAGCCTCCTTGACACTATCCATCATTTCACTGTGGAGGGGGTGTGATTGATTTACATCGTTTCATTTAGGGAAGGAGGGGATCTAGAGGCACTCAGTGCTTGCTTTTAGATCTTATTAGACCTTAAATAGATCTGTCCTGCCATGGGATATCCACGTGTTCAAAGGCAACTCTCCCATTCCTCCTGCCTTTGCTGAAGACTCTGAAACCATTTCAAAGGCACATTGCCAGCAGACAGGCTGCCATTCCTCATTGATTTTGGAGGGTGCATGAGCACATGTCCATCCTTGCCAAAGAGCACAACTGCTGAACTGCTCAGCTGGGGATCCACTCAGCAAGACAAGCTTCAAAATATTTTTACGAGAGCTCTGTCAATAAAAGATTCATGTCAGGTCAGCAGATAAAACACTTAAAAGGCGATCAGAGTTGAGTGGAGATTGCAGCTGCTGGAGTTTATTGCACTGAAGAGCAGCCACATGTGGCTGGGTGAAAACTCCCCAAATGCAGAAAAACTCTTGGGATGCTCAGAGCCCCTTCTTCCTCCTCTTACTCTAGTGCTGCAGGAAAAGAACTTACAACACACATCTGGGCCTTGGTTTAACTTTTTTGATTTAAAAAAAAAAAGATCCCTTTTTTTTTTGTTTCAGCATAGGCACTGGTGCATAACTTGAAGGTAAGTTATTTCACTCTCTTTTGAAGTCATTTAACTCCTGAAAACCAACTTCTCCATCATTTTCCACAAGGATGAAAGTTGTTTTTAAAAGCAAAGATTATGTTAAAAGCCAAGATATTTTAAAAGGCTTTAAGAAAGTTTTAATTTAAAATGTTTTAAAATTGTTTTATTATGGAAAAATACCAAAATAATCTGTGTAACATGAAAAAGAAGGCAAAATTACACACTTTGATCATTTGGTGATTTCTCACTCTTTGCACGCAAACTATTTGCTGGCCGTGGCCCTGTTCTGCATGCAATTTTACTTCTTGAATACCAAGTTTCACCCTGGCTTTATATTTTTCCTGAAACTTTCATTTCAGCTAGCCTCTAACATGGCTTGTGTGTATGTGGTACAGCACTTTGCTGCTTTCTGGGAGCAAGCAGATTTATTGGTAGAAAAGATTTCTGAGATGTAGGTTTAAATTCTACAACCTGGCCCCAGAGTCCTTTTGGCTGTGAGCAAAGGGGTCTCACCACTTAGTAGAGTCCATCCCCTATGTAAAGCTGCCTATTTAAGGAGCCCCACCTATATGAAAATACACCTTTGCCACAGGCTCACTTTTGCAACTCCTCATATAAAGATCCAAAAAGATGCTTTTTGTTGCTCTGATTGCAGGCAAGAGTCCCCTTTCCCCCAGACCAAAGAGGGAACATCAGGAAATAAAGCAAGACTTCAACATGTGCAATAGAAATACAGCCACAAAAGCATCTGCAATGCAGGTTTCCTTGTGCTTTCCTTGTCCTGAGAGACAAAACCAACCCAATTAATGCTGAAGAGTATTCACGAGAGCCGCATGCTCAGTGCCCCAGGAAACCTCCACAGCTGCCTGGCTGCTCCCACCGGACCATGGCAATCCCATAAAGGTCAGGTAATACAATAACATCATACCCTCAGGGACCAGTTCAGGAATGCACTTAAGCACTTGTTAAACCTTAGGCATATAGTTAAATCCCTGAGGTTTTATTCCCTTAAGCCTCATACACTTTCTCCATGTGCTGAGTTGGGATGCTCATGCATAGGGTGGGAAAATGTTGCTTCAAGCAGCTTCTACCTCTGATACAGGATCAATAGCTGAATGGACCATGTCTCATAGAGGACACTGGCATTGCTCTTCTACATGAAAGAGAGCAAAGCAGGTTCATCTCAACCATTCCGCTAACACGATCCATCACATAAGATCAGACCACAAACTGCCCAGACAGATGCTACATTATTTATTAGCACAGGCTACTGATATTAGGCACGCGGCCAAGAAGGAGGGGGAGTAGGCAGCAAAGAAGATAAAAATATAATATTTCTTAACCTCCAAAAGAAAAGGACATGAGAAGGAGGGAGCAAATAGAGCACCCGGAGAATTTATGCCCTACAGCAAAGACATCAGACATAGGTTTTTTATAAGTGCTTTCTTACTTCTTAGTGGAAGAAGGAGAAGGAGACCCCTCAGTACCTCACATTATGCAGCATTTCTCCACCTGGAGATGCTGGGTGTCCTTGAGAGACAAGCAGGTCCCCAAGCACTGCTTGAGTGGTGCCTGAATTTGCCAAGCTCTGAGCTACAAGCTGCTAGTGAGCAGCCAGGGCTTTTTTTGCTGTTTTCAGATGCAATGACAGGATGGGACGTGAAAACCCTGCTAGTGCCATTCAAAGGCAAAGAGAAAGCCAACGGTGAAGATTTCTTCTGGATGCCTCCCTCATGCTGTGGTCACTGGAGCTTCTTAAATCCCAGCCCACATATACAGGTTAATCACCCTGTGGGGACTGAAGAGGCAGGAGCCTGTCCCCAAGGCACTGCAGCAAGTCAGTGCTCAGCAAGCCCCTCTCATGGCACTGCCAGCTCTTGGCTTAAATGCTCCAAAACCAGCTCCCGGGTTCCATCAGCTGCTACAGAGGTGGTCTACAAGACAGGAATGAGAGGTGCTTGCAACACCAAGCTGCCATGAGGCGAGAAGTAGTGATGCAATGGCTAAGTAACATTATTCTTAGACTTATATAATATTAACAGTTACTGTTATAGCCGACTGAAGTGTTCAAGCAGGGGGAGCAAATTCTTCATCTCAGCAGAGAATTTGCTAATTTTTCTTGAACACAGCAGCTGCTGCTGCCACCCTGCTGCCACTGTTGCTAACAGAGCTTGGCTTTCTGTGCTTCAGACCAGCTGGGTGGGAAGGTGGGAGCTGCAATAGGTGCTGCCTTCTATCAGCTCCAGGTGTATGGCCAGGGTGCAGCACAGCTATGGTTCATCCAATTGGTGAACTGGAGAAAGAGGCCACTGGGGTGAAGGCAAGGAATAGAAGAGCAGGGAAAAAGAAGGTCTTGGTGTATGGTTTCAGACAACTTCAGAGGAGATGGAAATAACTCAAGGGGCCTGTTTCTAAATGACTTTGTGAAGCTTTTTTCTTGCATCAATGAAAAACAGATTTGGTTGGAGCAGGCAAAGCTGGAGGAGGTGATGGGGACCTGCACTCTGTTTGCTGCCATAAAGGTGGGATCAAGCAGAGGAAAAATCCCCAAGGGCTGATGAATGAATTAACCACCAGGGACTGAAGAATTAACCACCAGGGGCTGCAAACTGGAGCAGTTTCCCTGTTGCAGGAAAGAGAGATGACCATGGACCTTCCTTGCTCTTTTGACCCAAGCTTTTGACCCAGGCAGCTGTCTAGACACAACACGGTCTGCGAGGGCAAGGACTAGGTGTAATTTATTTTTAAGAGGGGCAAGCTAAAGTCCTGCCTCCCCCAAGGCTGCCAGATGCTCCAGAGTGCTCGTCCAAGCAGCAACGGGTTCCCTGCCTCTTTCCCCAACAACAAGCCTCCCTCAAACAATGTTTCTGGTGGCTTCTTCAGGTCACATTTAATTTGCCCCCATCCCCTTCTTTTCATGCTTCATTGCTCACTCTTCTCCTTCCTCTACATGTTCCTCTTCTCTCCAGTAAAGTCCCCTGCCCAACAAAGCCTGAGTGCCATGGTGGTCTCAAGGACAGTGTTTATGCCACCAACCCAACCACAGAACTGTGTTCACCCCACCTGCAACACCAACCAGTTAGGTCCCTACCTCTGCCTTGTGGGGTTCTATCATCTCACCATGAACACATGATTTGATGTCCTCTCTCTCCCTTCTTACTGCAGCCACATCACCACTTCCTACACCAGGGTATGAGCTGTGCCCATGCTACCATGGGTACCATGTCCCCTTAGGCACTCACAGCTCTCTTTCTTTGTAGTCAAAGAAATTATCCCATCAGCTACCTATATCTACTTAACTTTCCAACCCTGCTGGGTAAAAAAATGAGTGCTATCCACACAGCTGACCTCACAGAGTTATGGATGATATTGCTACCCATCCTCAACTCTTTTTCCAAGGATGTCACCCCCAAAATTCACATGACGATGTAGGATGCGTTTGAGAGTAGAAACAGAAGATAGGAATCATGCACGGGTGGGTTGGTAGGGAAGGGAGACAGGGATGGTGCCGCCTTTGGTTGGGGGTACTCCAGCTGGGATCATCCACTTCTCCATCCACCAAAGCAGGCTCAACCCAGATCCCTGTTGTGCACCCAGGGCTGGTCATCACCATCCAGCTGTGCAGGAGGACTCACACCAACTGCACCCTTTAACCAAGGAGGGCCCTTTTGGGTGCCAGACATCCTCTCCCTCCCGGGCACAATCCAAGCACTGCAATGCAGAGTTATCTCAGCACACAATAGGGACCAGACAAGCCTAATGAATTAAAGCAGTGAACACAAATTTTGGGGCTTTAATTAGGCGAGCAGGGTAATGCTGCTCTATCTTTAAAGCAATCTATGTTTTTAAAGGGAGGGAGGGAGGGAGGGAGGAAGGCTTTGAAATCAGAGACTCAGAAAGAATAAAAGAAAACAGAGTTCCAAAACATTGTATTTCTTAGTAGCATTGTATTGAAGCAATAGTATTTTTGAAAAAAAAAACAACAACCAAATCCATCCCTATTGTCCCTCCTCCAAAACTCAGATCTTGGAGGCATCAGGGCTTAAATTCATGGGATGCTCCAGCTCCCCAAGGCATTAGGAATTGCAGAGCTGGTAGTCAGGGATGAAGAAAGATCCCTCAGAGGAAAACTTCCTGGGTGCTGCTGGACCACTGCCTCCATCACTTTCTGAGCTGTCCAACACCCACATACCTTGCCCCAAAGCTGTAACCACCAGTGAGGATGTCTCTCCGATGTTACAAGTGCCACAAAAATGCCTCAGGAAAGGCTTTCATCCTTGTTTTGATACCTTTTCAGGTCTGGGCTTTTTTTAGTGTAATCACTCATTTATTCATATGTTCCTCATACATTTATTAGTGACTAAGGAATCAGTTGTGCCACCCACCATAATTAAATGTATCAAATCAAATCTCGGCTGTCATTACAGATGAGGCAGGTGAGCTTTTTTCTTATTTGCATTGAGCATATAAGAAAATAACTATATTAAGATCTGTGCCCAAGAAGACACACACCTGAAACTGAAATCTGCATGGCAGAGAGGCTCAGGAGATCAAAGGTTTTTCCACCTTCCTTGAAGATGTGCTTGAAACAAACAACTATTTAACAAAAAAACCCCCCAAAAACAAACAAACAAACAAACAAACAAAAAAAACCAAAAAAACCCCAAAAAAACCAAAAAAACACCCCCAAAAAACCCAACAACAAATCCTGCATTTTATTTCAAGCTCAATGGGAGTTGATGTCTTGGCTGTTTATTTGCAGTTGCTAGTGCTTTGTCTGCAGCCAAAATGAGTCTTTTCTTAACCCCTTCTTTGCAACAACACTCAAGGGATGGGAGCCATATGTGTCCCCAGGCCAGACTGTCACAGTGCCATGGGCTCATCCTGCCCAAGACAACTCTGAAGTCTTTCATGCAAAGCCCCACATTGCATTTTGGGGATGCCTTTGAGCTTTCACAGCTGCAGTGTCTCATTGCTGCCGCCAAGCCAAATTTCCTTCTCTCGCAAGGCTCTGCCAGAAGGGGCCCAGCACTTCCTATAACCTTGTATGATTTGATTTTTAGCACCAAGTGCCATTGTAGGCAGAAACCATTAAAATCATTATGTGATACCATATAAATCTCCATCTGCCATGTCACACGGTGAGTGATATTGCCTGACAATGTGCTTCATCATCATCGGACCTATTTTTAAATCACCGATTTAAAGCTGTAAAGAGCATCAGGAATTGGCTGCAAACCCCAAACGTTTTGACTCCTCTATTCTAGTCGTGTTAGGAGGGACTGTCCCACTCACTGTTTTGCAGGGCTTCACTTCCAGGGAAATGTCAGTCTCAGCCTTCATTTTTGGTTGCAAACGCTTCTTTTAAGAGTTATGGCTTCCCTGGTGTGCACCTGCTGGCATGATCCTGCTGTCACCATTACATTGGGACATTTCTTGCCTTGTTTCAGCAAGCCACTGCAGAAGGTAGCACTCCTCAAGATTGTTATTAAGGCACCATAGTTATTCAGAGTGAGGTGGGTGGTTATTAAATTAAAAAATAACTGTACTGATAGCTTTGCTGGTGGAAAAGCTGTAGGTTAGCCCACCCTATACCAGGCATCAGAGAATCCACATGAGAGAGGTGTTGAAAAACAGGGTTTTAGGTACACTAAGCAGCTCACTACTGAAAAGCATTTCAAGCTCAGATTTACACTTCTACTCCATTTTCTTTCCAAGATCACTAATAAAACTGATGGAGGATAAATAGAGAGGGGATGAAATGCAACTTCACCCTGGAGCAGTGTGTTCCTCCAGCATTTCAGTCCAGGTCCTTCTCTTGTCTCCTTACTTCTTCTCCTTCATTATTATGATTATGATTATTTTCTATTTCAGTTTCAAACCAAACTCCAGCCACACTGAAGCCATGGCATGCCCTCCAGATGTCCTCGTGGAGCAGACATGTGGCACAGAAGCAATAGGGGAAAAAAAAAATGGGAAAAGGGAGGGCTGGCTGGTGTCCTATCAGCTACAGCAGGGCAAAGTTTAGGGGCCACTCCGTGCACCAAAACCCCTGAAACAGGGTTGTGATGCATTCCAGTAGGACCTGTTTTACATGAAGAAGGTATAACAGAGGGAAGCAATAAATGAAAGTTCCCTCCTATGCAAGGAAACAGTGAGTCATGGAGCACTCACAGCTTTCATCCAGACAGGTAAAAATGAGGAGAAGCTGTATGTATGTGTCCCAGCCCTGTCTAGACTCCATAAATGTTCATGAGAGGAGGATAACAGTCAAAGGAGGTGAAGGAACAGGCTCCTTTCCCTATAAACATCCCAGTAATTAAGCAGAGACATCATTAAGCCATGGTGCTCTGGCACCTCAAAGCTGCATCAGCACATCACACCAACCTGCCCGGGTGGGAGCAATGCTCCTCTAGCATAACCCATGCTTTCTTTCCCTTCAGTATCCACAGGACACAGCCAAAAGACTTTCTTGATGATGTGATAAAACCAGAAGACACCAAATAACACCACTGGTATGGCCCAAGGTGCTGCACAGAGCTGACTGCCCAGTTAGGCACTAAAGTCCTGTCCTACCAATTTCAGTGCAAGTGCTCAAGTGCCTGGATGTCTGCATAAAGCTCAGCCCTCTTGTTTGGAAAAGTCAGTGATTTCATGCACCACAGAAAACAGAAATAAATCTGATCCACGAGAGAGAGGGAAAACAAATGTGTCAGGCCTAAGAGTCCTAAACTCTTCTTCTAGCATCACGTGCAAGTCCAGCAATGTCTCCTGAAAGGCTTGCATGAGAGTCCCATCTGCTACCAGAAGGTGTTGGTGGATGAGCCCTAGGAATGGGATGAAACCTGCTGCCTTTGCAATTTTGCCTAAAAAGGAAAATGTCAAGAGCAGCCTGCTCAATTTGGTAGCAAGCCTGGCCAAGGCAGAGGCCAGGGTAAGGGTGCTGTGGTGACCCCCCCACAAACCTGTCCCAGCCATAAGAGGACAGCTTGTGGTAAAAAGAGGTAAGGTCATCTATTCAGCACATGTAAAAGGTGTTGCTGATTAAGAAAAGAGAAAATGATGTTTTTTAATTCCATCAAAATGCACTTGCTGCTGACTTAGCAGATTCCTGTCAACCTCTGTGACACAGAAATCAAATAGTTCAGTTTAAAAGAAAAATTAAGGTTTTTGCTATTTTGTAACATGACAGACATTTCTGTAATTACCTTGCTTCAAATAGGCGTCTTCATGATAGGAAACAGAAAACGTCCAACCTAAGGCCTTTACCCTAAGTCCTTACTGACCAGTGAGATTCATTGTGTCCTTAATAAAATCTTGAGGTCAAGATTAGCATTTGCTTACGTAAAGACTCCTGTTGCTGCTTCAAATCATTACACAATTCAAAAATCAATAATTTTTCCTAGAAAACTCAGTGGGGTTTGGATGACAAGGCTGTATATCTATGCTGCCATAAGACTTCCTCTGTGTAAAACAGGGAGCCCTTTTGACCTGAAGGACTTCGTTTCCTACGGAGGAAATCAAGAAGGAACAAAGTTCATTGGGATCAAAATAAGTCTTTGCACAAGAGCAAATTTGCACACACGTGACAGTGCGTGAGGAGGGGATGCACAGCTTCTCGAGTCCACCGCCGTGGCAGCCGATGGGTGTTGGATGTGAAAGTGTGGCCAAAGCTGCCACCTGAGAAACTGGAAGGCTCATTTCCTAAAGTGCTTAGTCATTTCTAACAACTTCTGCATCAGCTGCGGGTTTAGGAGTGACTCATCCATGTGGGGCTGGAGAAACACTAAGGAAAACATCAGAACAGCTAACAAAGTTCAACTTTTGCTGGATAAATGAGTATGGCACCCAAGTAGCAGCCAGCAGGTCTTAATAGCTGCATTATATTCAAAGTGATAAGACATTGCGATGCAGCAACATAGCAGATGAAAGAGGAAGAAGACAGCAAATGCTTGTGGTGGTTCCCTTTCATGCTAATGTCTTCGCTTTGGGCATGAAAGGGACTCACTATAAACAGCCATGGGACCTGCCCAAATGCAGAAGCTGATCCAGAAAGATATTTTCACCATGACTTCAGATTTAGTCTGTTTCGAAGATGTCTCCGAGTACAAGAAAACCATTATGGCACCACAGTTTGGTGCAAATCATTAGCATAGCCCCAACAACAATGTAGCCATGGTGCTTTTGAACCAGCCAGTGGGAGTGCAGGGTGCTCTTGTGATTGGTTGTTTTTTCTAAGTGACAGTGGGCTGTTTTGGGGAAACTGCCTTGGTTCCTGCTGCTTTAGTCAGCTGCAAGGCTTTGCTATGCACCGTTAGTTTCTGTTACCCTGGTGTTTGGTTTACTGGGCCCACCACTTTGGTGCTTGGGTCAGCATCTCTGCTGGCATCCTCTTAATGTAGCTAGATGGATGGGTATCAAAGGAAGAATGTACTGAGGAGAAAGAAGTTTGGGGAAGGGGAAATCAGATTTGCTCCTCTGTCCTTAATCTGCTGGCCAACAAAGCAGAAAGCAAAAAGGCACAGGGCTGTGGGAAAGGAAGTCGAGGGTATGTGCTGCATTCACTTGGCTTTCCATGATGGCTGGAAGCAGACAAACCACAAAACGCCACTGCCTGATGCACTGTGGGGAGAGGAGCACCCATTTGCTCCCTGAAATGAGAGCGGCTACACAGGATTTTGGGAAGTAGAAATAATGTGCAGCATCTCTGTGTGCTTGTCAGGCACTGACAAGTGACTGGGGGCAATGACTTGTGACCAAGCAGGAGCAGAGCCCTTAGCAAAATGGGAGGGATGGGGAAAGCAGCCCCTGTCATCGGCACTGGCTGTTTTGTTTCCCACTTTCAGAGCAGAAAGATGAGCAGCTGCATTCACTGGGACTGTGGGCAAACATCTCAGTGCTGCCTGGCACAGAAGGGAGGGGAACGGATTCATCCCTAGGGAGTCCTGGAAGGCTCTGCTTGTCGACCTTTTAAATTTGCTTCCTTTAAAGGCTGGGGAGAAGGAAGGAGGGAGGACTAGGACAACTCGATCTGAAACAACAACAAAAAAAGGCAAGTTCAAGATGTGGAGTGCTTGGCAGAGACCCAAAGAACAAGAGCACAGAGACCGTGAGAAAAATGTCAGCTTACTGTCCAACTGGATGGAAATCAGATGTTGCGTTGGGACTTCACAGGACTTACACATTAATAAAGGGCCAGGCAGGAAAAGGGGGAAGATCCAGCTGGGCTGGAGGAGGCAATTCAGCAAGGCCTTGATCCCAATATGGTTAATTTCCATGGGTCTTATTCCTACAGGCAGCAGTGAGCATCCTATCATGGTGTAAATCCTTCACCAAGAGCTAAACCAGATCTCCCAAGAAAGGAGGAGTGGAGTCTTCATGCTTTGATGATGTAAATAGCTGAGGAGGAGGAGGGAGGCATGATGATGGGGAAGAAAGTCATTGCAATTCTCGCTGGAAGCTACCATGGGCAGAGCCTGGCCGGTAAGGACAGCTACTCCAGTGTCACAAAGCAGCAACTGTTGGTGTTCCCAGTTCACCCAGTGGCTGCTCAGATCCATGGCCTGGGGATGCTGGGGTGTCTGCTGGGGATAGGTGAACCTGAAGCCCACAGTGGCAGGATGAGGACAGAAGGGTGGCAGAAAAGATGGGACACTGCCTGGGAGCAGCTTGTAGCAGGATGGGCACACAGCCACCTTCAGAGCTCAAGTGACTTTTACTGTTCAAGGTGCAATCAAACCATGTTACACATATTAAGATTGATGGAAGAAGTTACCCATGCTTGTGCTTTTATTATACACATGCACACACATGTCCTACCCTGGCTGTTTTGCTCGGGATACCACTAGACTCAGCACCTCTCACAGGACCTCCTGTTTGCACCCACTTGGTAGAAGATAAAACTACTGCAAGAAGCACCAGGGACAGCTAAAGAAACCTTTGTAAGCCCTGCTTCAAACCATGCTAAGCAGGGAAATGCTTAGAGACTTCTGCTTGAAACTATTCACTTCCACTTCAGCTCCCCAGATGGGACCTGCCTTGCACCCGTCCCTGTGTAGTGACTAAAGTAGTCCATGACAACCCATTGCTGGACTAAGCAAGCAGCTTGATGGCCGGCAGTGGTTGGAAACACAGCGTTCAGAGCATCCTTTTTCATGCATCGTGCTCTGCCTGCCAGACAGGACAAAGGGGCTGGTCCTCACCATTTCCCAACAACTTGACATGGGAAGCTCGTTCCTGCTTGTCCTGGGCTGGCTGTCAGCACGGGCTGGGAATGCAGCCACTGTGCTGGGATCTGCAGGGCCTCTTTCTGTAAGGAAACAAAGCCTTGCTCCTTGCACAGGAGCACTGCAGGGCTTCCTCATAGCCAGCTGTGGACTGGGGCCCTGCTGTGCAAAGAGCTATAAATACCAGTAAGGATGACTGCTGCCCCAAGATGCTCTGAATCCCACTCCAGCACAAGACAGGGGACACATCTACTTGCTGCAGGGTTTTCTATGTCGATCGATGCCGCATCAATTCCTGCTGCCTCCACCCTCTGTGTGTTGTGGCCATGAGCAACCTCTGTTGCTAGCATCTGAATGCAGGGTGAGGAGCATCACTTCTGCAGAGTGGATGTCCCTCATCTTTCTGGTGAGCAGCCCTGGCAGAATGTGGACAAATGCATTTTAGGCCAGAGCTGCCAATACAAGAAATTATGGGAAATATGACCACAGTCATGGGCACCCCCAACCACCAGCTTCAAGGATCCGCCATATAAAAGACTGAATGGTTTCAACAGCACCTTCAGTTGCAGGAAGCCCATGGCCACAACGAGTGCATTTGCTCCACAGTGCACGTGTGTTGTGTGCTACCCCATGGTGGCTGGTGGGAAGAAACCCAAGCAAACAGAACTGCGTTGAGCTCATTAAGCTCATGCACAAGGCCCAGTTTTACTACTTGACAAAGTGCTTCTTGTCCATCATCCTTCCCTAAAATATGCCACAATGTCTAGCTTTTAAAGTGGTATCTCTTGAATATTGCAGGCAAATAAACAGCAAGGAAAAATCACATCTAAGAAAGCATGGGGTGATTTTTGCAGTCTCCTTTGTTCTTCCTCTGATTGTGGGGTCCTGTAGGGAAATCCCATATGAGGGTGCCCCAAGAAGGGGTTATGTCTACAAGGAGGACATTTAGTTCAGCTTTTCCTCGGGTCAAGGCTTGCACAGGAACATGCTTCCTTCCAGAGAGAAGCCTGGGTGCTTTGGAGGGAGGAAGGGGAAATGGAGAAAGCAAACACTTATAAAATGCAATTTGGCCTTAATGGGATTTACTTTGTTCCTATGATCTCCCTGAAGCAATAGCACCACATAACAGATTGCAATTCATTAAAGGTAGAACAAGGATCAAGACGAAAAAAAAACCCCAACCTTTAAGCAGAATGGAACAGCTCATACAGTTTCCTACTGGGCCCAAGAGGATAAGAACATGGAGCAGAGCAAAGCTCTGGGCATGGGGACTCAGCTAAGTGGCCAGTGAACAAAGAGAATGGGTATTTCTCAGGCTACTTCAGTGCCACTGAGCTCCGCAACTGCCAAGAGTAGATGTCATGTGTGAGACAAAGATGGAGAACCTCTGCAGCTGTCTGGTTGCATCTATGCTCAGGGCCACAGGAACCAGAAAGTTTCATCACCGTCCTGTCACCTTTGAGCCAGAAGAAATTTCATTAATGTCCCCACACTCAGAGTTTGGGTTTAGGAGGCCCATTGACATGCAGGCTAGAGAAGGAGCCTAGTGAGCAGAGATCCCAAATGCATGTGGCTCCTCTTGGCCTGGTGAGATGTGGGGAGCTTTGCACACCCAGCATCACCCAGTGGATTGCTGGAGATGCTGAAAAGACCAATACTGGGTTTTGGGGCCATGGCAGCATGGTGCCAGCCCTATGCAAGCGCAGTGCCCTTGGAGGCCATCATGGGAGGAGGTTTCCCCATGCAAGGGCAGCATCCACCCCATAGAAGACTTCACCCCACCTTCAGAGAGGTCTAAGGGAGAGTGATGCTAGAGTTGGGTGAGGAGGTACTTGGAGAGGCAGGAACATCCAGCAATATTCAGAGAGGGCAAGCAAGCCCATAGCTGTGGCCAGTGAGGCCATTAATGCAGAGAGGAGCCTTAAAAAACAACCCTCTCTCCCCCAAAACCTACATCTGGACACCCACATCACATCTTCGTGGCCTCGTGGAACCTTGGCTGGGGATGCCTGGGATCTGGGCTCCCTCTAGAGGGTTTTGCAGAGCTAGCAAATGGCCACACCATGGCCTTGCTTGGAGAGAAGATGGGATGGGACACCCAGGGCACAGTACTTCCTTCCCCCGAGGTCCTGCTTTTTATGGGGTGGTGTTCAGAGCATCCCCAAATTGCCCTGAGCCAACGTGGGTGATTTCCACCTCTGCCAAAGGGAGGGCAGAGGCACACACTCAGTATGTTCCTGGCTCTGCCTCCAGCCTTGGTGTTTGCCAGCAGAGAGGCCGGCTGCTGAAGGGCACTGATGCTGCCTGCATAAGGCAGGGGCTGCTGGTCTGCCTTTCAGGAAGGTTGCGGCACTGGCAGCACTGGTGCTGTGGTGCTTCTGGTCAAGCTGGAGACAGCAGGGCCCTTGGGATGAAGTATCTGGCAGCTACACATCATTTGGGCTTGCAGGAAGGTTGTTTACATTGATTGCTTAAACCAAGCAGGATCTGGGGAGTGAGGTGTTGAAAATGGCAACTGAACCACAACTGGCTCGCACCTTTGTGGGAGGCAGGCTTAGATGGGCAATGGAATTCAGAGTGGGGCCTATCGTCGGGACACATGTCCTACCATGAAGCTTCCAGTTTCAGGCACCAGTATAAACTCATTATCAGAGATGTGAAGGAGCAGCCTTGGAGGATGACCCAGCCCGTGAGCTACAGTGCAGCTTATCACTGGCCAGACTGTTCCTGTCTGGGCACGGTGGCTGTGATTTACCATTACTTTGTCCTCAGACATCTATGGCTGCTCTTGCATCAAACGGCATTTTCACTTTCTAATAAACCTGCTTGACAGCCCTCTGAGATATATTTGGTCATAAAGGGTGATCATTGCTAATAACTTCACTATAGCGCAGACTTCCCAAAGCAATGACACACTTCAAACATGTCCATAAAAAAAAAAAAAAAAAAAAAAAAAAAAAAAAAAAAAAAAAAAGAAAGATTATTTTGAATTAGTGACTGAACAGATAGAGTACTTTTTCTAAGCCATATCTGATTTTCTAAAACTTATCTGTGATAGAAACATTTGATGATGAACACAGGAATAGAAACCTATGGTGGCTGGAAGTTGGCTAAACATTTTAAAGAGACAGAAGACAACAGTTGCCAAAGATATAACCCAAAAATTCCTCATGTTTTCAGAGCATATATATTTTTTTTATTTTCATATGTTTTAAAACTTCCTTTAGGTTCATTGTTATTTCATAAAGAGACAATCTTCTTTACATTTTCAAAAGTTTGTTTTTTTTTTTTTTTTTTCTCCTTTCTTCTTATTTCCTCAGATTGGTATAGTAAAATTTTCTTCAATAAAGTCATGTTTGTTTTTCTAGACCATTTACCTTGTCCAGTTTCAGGAATGGAAATACTGGTGTTTAACTTCAGTGCTAGCCCATTTAAGCATCAAGTAGGGTAAACCACAACAGTAAGCAACTCCAAGCTTTCCACCATTGCAGCAGAGGAAATTTTATTTCAAATTTCACATTTTTCTCTTCTTTTTTTTTAGAAGATTCAAAAGATTTCTTTGTTCATCTTTACAATAGAAAGAATATTTCGGGTTTTTTCTTACTGTTACAGCTATCAAGAGACATAAACTCTCTATCTAACTAACTAAATACTTTGTAGACTACTTTATTGGCATCAGATATTTCAAAATCTTCATTTTTCACCTGACCTTACCTTAACTGTCTGAGGAAATAGTAAATACCTTCAAGAGAAGAAGACAAAACTGTGGAAGTTGCAATATTTTAGTGACACACTTTTTTTTTTTTTCTTTTTTTTTTTTTAATATACTTCTTGGTTAACACTTGGTAAGCAGCTTTGGGTGTTCATGAGTTACCATTTTTCTGGTAAGGTCCTGTCCTTTTGGCTTCTATGCAGTTGTAAAATATCTCACACTTCAGGCATATCAGCTAAAATCAATCCAAGAAGAATGTCCTCACTACTTGTATCTCTGCTACGCAAACCATGTGTTTGTGATGACACTGTATTTGCCTGAAGGAAATCAGTTTAAAAAACAATTGAAAAAGGGAGATCCATCACTATGTCATCAGTGAATATGTCCTATTTTATTTTTAAGTGCATACTAATATTTCTTTGTTATGTGCTGAACTTGGAGGAATTAAATAGTTTAGATTATAATTTAGTAATCATTGAACTGCCTGGAAGGCTTTCATATTGAAACAGAAGTTGCATTGTGTGACTGAATACTGGTAAATGTACTATCTGCATTTAAAAAAAGAGGTGAGAAAAAAGTGATACAGATAAACAGAAGTCCATTCATCTGACTTCTATGTATAAGAGTTTCAGAAAAAAAATTGAAGATGAAATTCAGGCATTGAAGTAACGGCAAAAATTTACAAAATACAAATACATGGTAAATTTTACCATGTCAACATTTTACCATGGTAACATTTGTCAAGCATGTTTAATGGATTTGTGTAATAATAGAATGGCAAGTATGGACAAACCAGGGAGTTTTCCAAGACAAATCAGAATTGGCCAACTTTTAGTGCACTGAAAGATGATAATTCAAATAAAGTGTTAAAATTATGAACAATTTACAGATTCATCATCTTTCTTCATGTTTTTGTTAGCAATGTATAACATTCTATTTTCATTTACCCTATTTGTAAAGAACTATAATACTGTGTGAGCTAAAAATTTTTTCCTAGATACAAGAAGAATCAAGTAAAAAAATATATTTTTACTATATCTTACATTCTTTTTATCCCAGATTTGATCTTTTTCAAGTAAAACTGCATGATTTGTACAATGCAGAACTGAAGGGTAATTTCATGAGACACCCCCAATCTAGTTTCAGTCTGAGCCAGTACATTTGTATCATGCTGTGACATGCCATAAAGGATTGTGAGCTCAGGTCCCAAAAGCAGGATAGTAATTGGAGGGTGACGCTGTGCCTGGACTAATCAGGTCTATTTCTCAACACTCTTAATTAAAATAGACATACTCAAAAAATTGTACAGATATACTGCTATGTTTCTGGTTCCCAATTCTGTTGTAACTTCACAGGGCCTGGCTGTGGAATCTTCACTCCACTCCAACCCCGACACTGCTTGCAAGCAGTATTGCCTACGGAACTGTTGTGAAATGGATTCCTGGCATACCAGTTGTGCACTACCCCCAAAAGTTTCTCTGTTATACCTTTCCTTATGTGTGAACGATGCTGCAGCCTTAGTTTGATTTTTAATTTTTAAAATCACCCCCAGTTTTCATTTCACACTTGTCCAATGATTTTATCTCCAACTGACCCAGCAATTAACATTCATATCCTTTTTTGGTCAAAGGTATTTTAATGATTCTCAGAAGATGATTTTATAAGGGAATAGGAAGAGTGAGCCATGTCCCAGTGCAGCCCAGCAAGTGGAGCAGGGTAGACCCAGGGGTAGCAGCTAAGGTCAGCCAAGAATACAGATCACCATACAAGTCCACAGTGATGGGGAAGGTTACAATGTGAATCTGGGGCAGAAATTACACAAGTAAAAGAGAATCTCAGACCTGGTTATGGTAACCAGGATTAGTCACTGTTCCACAGCCATCAGCAAGTCCATAATGATGGGGCTGGTCTGAGGTCAAACCAGGTAGTCACATTTGTGGGTGAAATTCAGAGTCCAGATCCAACAAAGGACATGTCTCTGAACAGGTGGAGCTGCAGTGTAGCTCAGAAATGGACCAAAATCAAGTGCCCAGCTTCAAAGCACTTCCAGAGAGAAGGAAAAAAGAGGGACACCCACTTCAGGGGTTCTCACAGCTCTTTGGCAGCTGTGCATCCCTCTGCAGTGCATCACAGTTGCAATATCAAAGCTGGTCCTGAGTTCAAGCAAACAAAGTCCCAGGAACGTGGGTATATACCCACAGCAATGACAGATTTATCTTGTGAGGAAAGTTAGGAAAGTGCACACCGTGGTAAAGAAGGACAGCCCCCAGCCCTCCCAAAGAAGCTATATCACCGTAGAAGAGATTTAAAACCCCGCTGAAAACAACAAAAAGTACTCTTCTATTAGGGCAAACATCAGAGAGGGAGAGGTATGGATGCTTCTCTTGTTTATATTTTATATTTTATATTACACATTATGGCCTAAAGTAGAGGAACTCCAAAATTAAGAACCAGTGCAAGAATTAATATTTGGTGAATGCCAGTGAGAGCCCTGGCAGGTAAACTACATATTCATATCCTTTGAAACAATAATATTGACCATTTCCTCCCCAGTAACATATCTTAAACAGTTGTAGCAGAAACTGATCATCCATTTTCTTATTTCAGACTATGGATTTATCCATCTTTACAGATATTGTGTCTCCAGAGACAGATTAACATAGATTTAAAATTTTTACGTCTTTGAATAAAAAATATTAACCTGTTTGTAGTACACAATTAAATCTATTAACAACAACAAAAAAATAGCAATAGAAAATACAGGCCTTACAAGAAACAACTGCTGATCTCTGTTCTCTGCTTCCCCTGAAGCAGAGCTGGTGGCTGAACTTTGTGAGGATCAAGAATAAGTAAAAAAGTGACCACATTTAGGTGTGAGGTACACTGAAATCTAGAAACTCAGGTAAACTGTATTACTTGAAAGAACTAAACATAAACGGCTGTTCATTTAACAGTTTTCAATGTAATCTGCTAGTGTAATATTTTGCCATGCAGACAAGTGTAAACATTTACAGGGGACATCAGGAGCATAGCTCAAAGTGAACAATAAAATACAAGAACTAATTGACTAGCAGTAGGCTTTTTGTACCTTGAAAAATCAGTCTTTAAATCCCTGGCTTTAGTAAGAACATAAAAATAATACATAGTAAATGGTGTTACAACTTTATGCCTCAGGCAAAACCAAGGTATTCTCATTAGTATTATTTTATTATTATGTCTTTTATTGAGCTGAATAATATAGTACTACACAGAGGCAGAAGAGAGGATATATTTTATTCTGTATATTGTAATACAGTATATCAGTCATCGGCTTGAAGGCAAAATACCTCTTTCCAGTGTTTTAAATTTGGACAGAATTTATGTATGCATATTTTAAAGCATATCATCTTTTAATTGCAATCCTTTTGTTGTGGCAAACAATATACTTCAATGAAGGCATTATTCACATATTAAAACATGCTCTAGCCAACTTGATCTTCTGCCAATACCCCAATTATTCTATGAAATAAAATACTGATTGTATTAATAAGAATTATTAATTATTAAAATTAATAACTGGAGTTTTTGAAGAACAGAGTAACCTAAATTAGAACATACACAAGCCTAGGTAACTAATGTTTTTGATGTTTGGGAATACATATTTTCAGCAATATCCAAGGGGGCTGATATTCATATGTATTATATATATTGCCTTACTCCCATCTTTAGGGCATCTGGATGAATGTGAAACGCATCTGATTCACCTGAAAAAAGAAATTACTTTTGAAGAAGGCATTCATAAAGAGACAGAAATTCACATAGCTGCATAGAATATGTAGAAATGGTTTGTTATTGATTGGAGTACCATTAAATTACCTCTGGTGCTTCAGCTGTATGCCCTACTAATTTCTACTGCACTGAGGTCAGTCAGAGGTGGTGGTAAAACATATTATATATAATTATTATACATCCAACTTTCCAAAGGAAATATGGTACTTCACAAAAAGTTGGATCCAAAGAAGGGTAGAAATCAGTAACAGTCTATCCTTTAAATTCAGTGGGATTCTGATAAAGACCAAACTGTATTTTAAGTAAAATACATGTAGTCCCTCACATGAAGTACTGAAATCCATAGAACACAAAGGCTTGTCAAGTTCAAAGTCTACACAGATCAATAACATTTTAATAGACAGAGAAGTCTAGAGCACTGTAAATGACACTGGCTATTTCCAGTGTCAAAAAAAAAGGTGTAAAGAGAATCAAATTATCTTCTAAATTAACACCAGTTTTACCAAGAAATAAGTAGCTAAGCTAACACTTCACAATTTTAAACAGTCTCAGCAACATTTTTTTTCTCTTTTTCAAATGAATGGTCTTAAAAAGTACAATAAAAGGGAAAAGTGCTAGATCTTGAATATTTGTCTTGCACTAGGGCAAGGCCTGTTTATTTAGTTCCTGATAGTTTATTTTGTCCTTAAGGACTATATATGAGGAACACACCAACTCTCTTCAAATCAATGTATCCTTCTGTTTCATTAGCTTTATCAGAATAAAGCTTCTTGTATCTAACATGACTCTTCTATCCAACGATATAAACCCATCAGCCTTTGCCTTATCTACCACACACATAAAGAAGAAATTATTATTTTCATTTCACAAAACTCCTCTGTATATTTAAGGACTGCTGTCATATGCCTTCTCAGACTAAAAAATGCACTTGTGGTTTTGAACTTTTATGTGATTTTTTTGTGTGTGAAATCCATACTTTGGTTTCTTATCACCAGAGACACTCCAAACATAATCAAAGTAACATTTAGAATAAATAGTGTATATTTAATCCTAAAGTTCTCAAACACTAGGTACATGTAAGCATAATTTCTTTAGATTTATACAGGGGACGGGTCATGCATCATTTCAACTGCTTTCCAAATTCAATCTACTCTCTCAAACACAAATTAAAATGAACTGGAGCCTACACAAAAACCAAAATCAGTTAATTTATCTCTGCAAGTTTTTATGCAATATGACTCTTTTTAGGTTCACCAATTTGTGTATCAGTCTCATGACACTTTCAGATCACCCTTAGATTTCCTGCATCTATATTGTCATGCAAATAAACATCCTATAATTAGCAGCATTGTGCATTTTAAATACTGTATTATATGGGCATTTTTCTATAGTCCAAGGTACTTTTTATTATTTACTATTAATTATTTCATTATTGAATGTATCCCCTTACTCAAATGATTCTTTCCAAAATAACAAAGACATTTGAAAAGAGCAACATTTAAAGGGACATTGACCTACCATAAAATCTAAAACATCATGAAACCTTTAACTGATCTTAGAAGAGATAACAATCATTTGGATATTCACTGGGGTTTACTAGCCATCACACTTATAAACCTGATTCCCAATGTAAATGTCACCTATACCAAGTCAATGCAACAGCTGGAAATAAGCAGATTGTTTCAAGTGAAGCTCAAAAGCTTGTCCCCGTTGTCCTCTCTTACAAGTACCAAAACCCATTTCCCAAACTTATGACATTTGTTTTCTGTTCTGCTGTTGTGTTGCAGTGTTATGAAAATTTAACTGTAAATTTTATAAAGATAAAGGTATTACAAAAGAGAGTTGAAGATTTTCTTTACCTGAATCTATTTGTGGGATAACGTTTATAATACAATTCTAGAAAACGGGCAATGCCCTTTTGTTTGATATTCACCTTTAGGTATAAACCTTTAATAACACTAACTACTCATTGAAAAGAATTCAGTTTATTCTTATTTCAAATAGATTTCAATAACTTTACAACAACAACAAAAAAGATCCATTAAACGCTTTCAGACTAAGAGTAACATTATGAATCTCTATGGTTACTGTTCTAATTGCTTATCTTTATTTTATAGTTTAATTTAATTGTACTATATTTATGTTGATTATTGTGTTTCTCCATTTTTACTGTGGCTTTTTCAGCTTTTGTCAATGACGATTATTATCTCTTTTGATATAATGCAGGCACAAGGGTCAGCGATGCATAGTCAAATGTTTTTGTTACTTTATTTCATTTTGTTTCATTTAGGTGTACAACATAATTGCAACTCTCCCTTACAGTACTGTTATATATGGCAATAAGACAGCAGTACAGCTTTTATGCTTCTTAATTTTGTTTGACTCTAATAATTATAAATTTGAAGATTTCATTGAGAATTTTATTCTCTTTTCTAAAATGATATAATTGTTGTTTTCTTTCTCTTTATAGAGCATTAAGAAGATGAGAGAATTTCAAGGACAATCAGCTAATTGTGAATGAAAATGAAAGCTAATTTTAAATATGCATGTCCTAGCTACATAATGTATTTTCTCATCTGATATAATCTGGTAAAATCTCTGAACATGCCTGAGCACCGAGGAAGAACAAATAAAGTAATTTCCTTTTCTTTAAGGAACAACATGCTTTTGTATAAAAGTTTGGATTAGGTCTAATATTCAGTAAAGAAAAATATTGTGATTATTCCTCACAAATGTATTATAATTTATAGAAAATTTTAATATATAAGATACATAATTTTTTTTTTAGCTTTTCCAGATAAGACTGTCATATACAATATGTAAAAGAATGTGTACAAACAGGAAGATGCAAGCATTCATTTACCAGAAAAGATCAAGAGACTTCTGATATTCTGAAGATCTGAGGGTTTTTTTGTGGTATCCTCTGCAATGTTCTAATTTTCTATTACAACAACTGTTGTGACTAAAAGTGTTTCTACCTATTTACTTAAAATCCCCAAAGCATTAAAAAGTACTCTGAAATCTTGAATTTTGAGTTGCTACTCAGCTGATTTCACACAAACCTCTCAGTATTTTTCTGGGGTGGACATAGGAAACTTTTAGACCAGCAATAGATTTCTTTTCACCATCCTTACATGAGCAAAGTTCTCATGCTTGAAGAAAGAAGGAAGAATTTATTCCTGGAAAAAGAAATCCCAGAGCAGATACACTCTGTAGCAAGAGCATGAGGAAACTGTAGTTTGGAGGTCTTTTTTCTTTTCTTCTGATGTATTTGAGAATGCAAAGAGAGCCTGCCTCAAATGAATCTCAAAGACTATTTAATGCATTATAAAGAACACACAGTTAAGAGAACTAATCTGCACTTCCTTTACTGCTTGATTTATATGTACTGCAAATAGTCACTTATCAGGAGAATACAGAAGAAAACTATTTGACTCAGTCATATCTGAAATTAACTCCTGTGTTTATGTCTAGAAATTCAGTATAGTTTTAAGGAAGTGACTAATGTAAAACAACAGATAAATTTCATTAATGGAATAGTTCTATATGTGCAGTTCATTATGGCATTCATTTCCTAACTAATATTTGAATATCTGAATTTTTATCAGTCCACAAATGAAAAGTTTTTCAAAATCATATAGTATCCAAACATTACCTTTTCACTACTCTCCTACTGGCACCCACTCATGTCTCTTTCATTCTCATTAATTGTCTATTAAATCTGGCCATACAGTCATGTATTTTAAGAACTAGTTTTGATCTTAGCTCATTGCTATAGGAGGAGAAAAAAAATATTTTGAGAAGTTGGATGGGGAGGAAGAGGGGGAAAAAAAGGGAAGTATTTTTCTTCAGCTTTTAATGAATGAAGCAGAAATACTAGCTTAATTCTGTTCTGTAGAAGTAGTCTGCCCTTTTTGGTTTGTGTGGTTTTGTTTTTTATATTTCAAACTATGCTTTTATGATCATCTTGCACTGAATGCTATGTATTCCTTCTGTTTCCTTGTGTTTTGCCATTAGGGCAATGAGTCAAATTATGCTTAAGCAGGCAAATAGCAAGTTTGTGGCTCAATACTACTTTGATAGGATCTTAAAGAGCACAAAGGGTTGGTTAGATTATAGAGTGAATAGGACATAGGACTGAGTGCAGTCTTGCAATATGCAGGACTTAAAGGTAAAAATAAATGTCACTTAAATGGTGCTCACAGAACAGCACAAGCCTCTGTCTAATTCTCTGATAAAGAATTTAAAGACACAATAGCAAATGCTTGAAAATGACAGAAACGCTGTCCTTTTGCTTAGCCAGCTGCAGCTCCCTGCACACAATAAAATAAAACAATTTATTCTTGAGAAGATCTGGGAATGAGGTATAAAAAATAATTCCTAATTTCTTTAAGATGTTATTTAATCTAGATTTTCAAATATTGCATGAATTCTGTGTAATTTGCATGGGAAGAATTTGTAAATTTTCAATTTCTCCCACCGTCTGAGAAACAGAATATCTTTCCAGCCATCATTTCAGTATACGCAAAAAAGTAGAACAATTTGCCTGTTGTTGTACTTGAACAGAGAAGGCCCAAAAACCTCTATAAGTATTCTTCTGAAAAAAAAAAAATAAATCATGGCACATTCTAATTCCCTTCCATCCATTCACTTATTCATTCATTTGTTATTTCTGTAAATATGTTCCTACTCAGGAACATTGTTATTTTCTGAATATTAACTATAACCTCAACATCTCATTATTTTCTGTACCTCAGGGTTCAGATCAGAGGTGACTGACATTCCTAGTCAAAATATCATAAAAGTCAAACCTTATGGATGAGAATCTGAAAAAGTTATCTTGAATAATCTCAGCAAATTAGACCTTTGAAAAGCAATTCAAAATTCACAGAAGCACCTGAAACTGTTCCCTTAGTCAAGTCATACAGCTTTTATTTTGCAGTTCATATTTCTTTAATGAAGGTTCAGCTTTCATCTCCACTAAAAGTGCTGCATTCAGATAATGTGTTTTTCTAATTGCATCGGATTACTTTTTTTTATATAGTTTATCACATATTAATAAATATAATTTACATTACATGCTTATCCTTTTTTTTTTTCTTTTAAAGATATAAAGTGGAGGAAAATAAACATTTACCATGTTGCCATTACTTCTTTGATGAACTATATCTAAAAATTACTATTTAAAAAAATAAATGTTTTTAGTTCAGTTTTAGGGACTTTCTGTATAATATCATGGAAAAAATATACTGGATATCCATTCATAAAATTTGTTCAGATCTTGTTTTCATATTTGCCTTCATTCTCCCTCTTATGCAATTGCTTAGTTTGTGGTGGCTGTGTTGTTTGATTTTATTTGTCCACTATTTCCCTGGGGTTTGTTTGTTTGTTTGTTGGAGTGGGTTTTTTTAATCAGTCCTTTTAGGCAATATTTACATGCTTTAATATCACTAAAATAAATAAGAAAACAGACTGTTAAGATTATGGATGTGTGGAGGCTGAACAGTGGTCTAATTCAGATAGTCTGGATAAGTTCCTATACCTTTACATTCTTTCAAATTGGGCAATTGTTAACCAGTTCTGAAACAAACTTCTGCCTGTGGCTGCATGTTGGGTAATAGTCTTAAATACACTGTCCTCAGGGCAGGGAACCAATTGTATTTCTTCTGTCAAATTCAGACTGTTCAGAAGAGGTGCCAAGTACCTTTCAGTAGCTCTTATCTTTTATCATGAATAGCAGATAGTCTGCACTAAGCAGGATTACACAGTCAACAATATGCTGTACATAAATATCCAGAGCTTGTTTTTCACCAAATCTTGTCTTAAAATAAATACAATGAAAGATTAACTAAAAAAAACCCCACAAAAACCTCAAGCAAATAAACAATACTTACACAGATTTAAGATATGTTAAGATACTTTCTACTCTCATGTTTCTGTCAAATTAAATTAGTCATCCTTATATTTGCACATATATGCTTTTAAATTTCAGACTATCAGAAAACAAGCATATGCAACAATTCCAAATCTGAAACAAATACTTTGAAAGATAATTTTTCAATGTATGTTGTATTCCATTGCCCCACAAGGCAGAACTACCAGTGTAAGTACAGCTTACCTATAAAGCATATTTTGTTTGCATAACTGTATTCTCCTATGAGGACAGGCTAAGAGAATTGGGGTTGTTCAGCCTGGAAAAGAGAGGCTCCATGGAGACCCTATTATAGACTTTCAATATTTAAAGGGGACCTACATGAAAGATGGGAAGGGATGGCCAAGGGGTAATTTTTTTGAAAGATGGTAGGTTAGACTGAGATGAGATATAAGGGAGAAATTCTGCTATGAGGGTGGTGAGACACTGAAACAGGTTGCCCAGAGAGGCTGTGGATACCCTCTCCCTGGAAGTGTTCAAGGGTAGGTTGGATGGGGCTTTGCACAACCTGATTTAGTGGAAGGTCTTCCTGTCCAGGGCAGGGGAGGAGTAATGAGATGATCTTTAAGGACCCTTCCAACCCAAACCATTCTATGATTCTATTCACTGAAAACACCTTTTCAGATTTGCTTTCGTTACAAAATATCAAGATGATAGACGATGTGCAATTCCATAAATTAGATAAAAATGGGAATAAGGTAAAAGAAAAATGTCTAATCCAAGATTGGAGGTTAAGACTATAGGAAACTTAATGAATAGCAGAAAAAAACAGGAAAAGGAATATTAATGGAAGAAGGATATAGAACTATACATAAAACCTGATCTCAGATGGTGATGGATTGTGCACCACACATGAAGTCAGGCCCAGCCATGTTGAGATGCTATTACAAAGCAGAGCTGGGAAAGGAAAAGCCCCCCTGACCTTCCTGTCTCCTTGTTATATTGAGTGAGGCAGGGAAGGGGAGGGAATAACAGCTGCCCTTGGACTCCTCAGGGTCCTAAGGTTACCTCCAGTTCCTTCCTCCTCCTGACTTGCAGAAATCAGGCTCCACAACTAGGATAGTTGTAAAGTAGGTATGTTTATTTGGTGACGCATGGGGGGTCACCCCACCACAAACGTGCATGCATCAGGCAGTCTTGTGCAGCTTTTTATAGAGTAAAACATTTAATATTCAATACGTTTCACAATGCGTCTATACATATGCATTATCTATCCTCGCTTCACATGCAGATGAGGTCTCCTCCCTTTTGAGCAGGCACAGTATTTTCTGGTGGTGGTCACTAGGGGTCTTGAGGATGAAGCTAAACTTTTGACAGCTAAACTTTTGACCCCAGGCTCGTGCACATGCCTTGTAGTCCATGGGCCATCATCCAAGCCTTCGATACTAGTTCAGACCATACCTGCGGAGGCTGAGGAAATACTTGACTAAACCTATACAGTGGGCCTTCATTCTTCTCTCAGGGATGTTACAACCATTTATCTTCTCTGTTTGACAAGCTTAACCAAACACCAGCTTCCAAATCAGCCCAAGTCAGCAAAATACAAGCAACATATAAGCAACATACAAGCAGGATACAAGTCCCTATATCACCCCTTTCTGGTTACCCTTAAACCACAACACTTTCAAATATAAAGATGAAGATACTTCCATTTGACAAGTATATTGTAGTTTTTTCAGTGGAAGAGTTCAATAAAAAAGGCAAGAAAATATTTGTCCCCCATTAAAAAGGAAAAAGGACAGTTTAAGACATCAGTGAATGACAAGGCAGTATGAGAGAGCTAATTTGGGAACTTTCGTAGCAATCATGGAATAGCGAGTGCAATGCAACCTGTGCAACATTAAGGAAAAAGAAAAAGGATCTCTTCTTCTTAATAAGTGTTTGGTTTAGTATGTTCATAACTGTGTAGAGGTTTTGCGTAAAATCTGAAACAAACAGCATTTACCTGAAAGTAATATTAATCACAATCTGCCTTGTAGCAATTTATATTACATGGGATCAAAAGGCAGGTTAGACGAACATGTGAGGGAGAGCAGACAACAATCCAGAATTTCAAATACACAGAAAGTGCCTCTTGCTCAAAAAGTGTTTGTGCTCAAAATAGTTGGAGACTAGGAAGGTACTTTAGGAAAGTATTGTGTGTCTGCCCCACCCTGTTACTTTTTTCTAGTCATCTGCATTTGGCTATTTCTAGACTCAGCATAAATGAACTTCCATTGCATTAACTTTTCACCTGACATTGTACAGCTCTTCTTCTGTTTTTACTTTCCTCATTATTCTTGCTATGTTCGCTGAAAAAGTTAGTAAAGATAACAGCTTGTACTTAAATGCAGGTTTTAGGTAGAAGAAAAGTGAAGAAGGTAACAAGGCAAGAGGAGAAGACTAAAGAGTTAAGTCTGTGTGCTGAGGCTCTTAGAGAGTAAGACACAAACTCTAATAATGTTTTTAGTCTTTATTTCGTGATGTGATGAAATGAAATGTACCTTTCAATTAGTTTTGGTGTTATTTAGATAAAAATACAATGACAAATTTATTTGCATCCAGAGGTGAAGAAAATAAAAACATAACAATGAGAAGTGTTAAAAAAGAGGGATGTTTTATTCTCTTTCTGTAAATGCTATTTTGTCTTGCAACAAAAAACAAGAGTTCCTATTACATGCTGACAAAGTTTTTTCCTTAAGAAATACTGTATCTCTGCAACAGCACATGTGCTATGGATTGTTACAGACACTTTCTCCCTTCTCCTTTTATATTTGTCTTTTAGACTAAATAAGTTTTTAGGTCATCATCATCTAATCTATTAACAGTTTGAATAGTTAAAGATCTATGGAGAAAATTTTAAAAGAAAAAATAAATCACTTTTTTTTTTCCTTTATATGGGCTTCTTGGCTGGACTTCCATTGGCATTTTTCATGTTTAGAATCTCTAAAAGAAAAGATGAAAGAAGTGAATAATGCAGACACAGTAAAAGTAAAGCTTAAAAAAAATACACTAATAACCAAAAATTTAATAGATAATGATTTAGTATTTATACATTTCTATGTGAGAATACAATTATTTAAAAAATATGGCACTATAACTTTGCTACATTTTTATGTGTCTTTGTTGAAAAAATCCTCTATGTAGCATATTGCTTTGCTCTGGAGGTTGATGAGCAATGAACATGGCTAATTCAGTGCATTATAAGCTATTTCGAAAAGTTTAAAATATTTGGTTCTTCTTATTTTATTTTTATTTTCATAATAAACTGAGTAAAACCAAGTATATTGCCTAAAGTAGAATATTTAAGCCAGTATGAGAGAAGCTGTCAAATAGCAGTCAGCCATCAACCTTTATTATATTGTACATAGTACAATATATTGTTATATATATGTTGTATGACATTATATTATATTAATTATGTGGTATGGTGTTCTGTTTATCATATCACATTTAATAAAATTATAAGGATTTGAAACACAAATAATTCATGGAATTCTCATGAAGTTTTATGATTCTCCTGATTACAAAAACTCCAAACTATATAAGATCTCCAATACATTATAAACACTATGACTAAATTAATATGTATAAATTAGATCTACTTTGAGGTGATTCTGATTTGCACCAATGGATAGCAAAAAGTGAAAGGAACACTTTACATGTTAAAAACTTAACATAAAATAGAATTTCTCTGAAATTAAAGTCTGTGGACTCACATGTAATGTTAGTTGTCTCTAATAAAATGACTTGAACCATCAGATAGTATTACTCAGATTTTTTTCAAAAATATTAATTTTTTTGTGTTGAAAAAATTGGAGTTCCATGAGTCAAAGAATGATGGGCTGTTAGCTATAACTATGTTCTAAACTTTTCCCCATAGATCTATTTAAATATCAGCAGACTTCTGGCACAAACAGAAAACATTGTTATTTAGTTCACTCAAAGACATTTTATTTTCACCCTTAAGGTCATCATATTGATTCTGGCAAAATACTGTAAATATTAAATTCTCCAGTCAATAAGCTTAATAATGACCTAAAAAAGTCAATATATGCTTACTAACTGCAAAATAGTATCAGAACTTAGCTTGGTATACTCTTCTATATAATCCCTTCTGCTTAAAAACAGAAGAGTGCTTTTATGTTTTAAAAGAGTGGAAATGTTCTTTGCTGTAAAAAAAAATAATGGTAATTTTTTTCAAAAATTGAAATTATCAACATCCTTTACTGGTGAGCACATTTCTGCAAGTAGAATTGTAAAATAATATGAGACGAGCAATAGCAATCCATCCAAGCTGGATGTTTTAAACAACCTATTTTAAAGGAGTGGTCACATAAAAAACTTACAAAAATGTAATATCCCAAAACTAAGGCAAAACCAAACCAAAACAAAACACACACACAAACCCCAAACAAACAAAACCACCACAACAAACAAAACAACCAAACCAAACAAACAAAACAAACAAACCCTAAAGAAGCTTGAAGCAAAAAGCTCTAGCATTGCTGAAGATATCTCACACATTAACCATGTACTAATGCTAATTAGCTAATTTAATGCTAATTCTCCCTACAAAGTGAAAAACAAACAAAAAAGTCATGCAGCATGCATGCCATTCCAAGCCCACCCTGTTCAGAAAATGTAATGTAAAAAAGTGTTTTATCCTAAGAATAAAGCAATATTTAAAAAGCTGAGATTCAGAAAGGAATTAAAGATAGCTGAAGGTAATAATGACTTCAATATAAACTATCAATGCAATCTTACAGATTTGCATTTTTTTGTCAAAATATTTCAAACAAAAGTATTTGCTTTAGGGATTGAACTATGTATCTAAGAAAATTTTACTTTATTTATTCCAATGGACATCTCAATGAGGATTTGTTTAGTTTATTAGTCTGATTTTGTCCATTTCTTCATAGAATCATTCAGAACTGGAGGAGTTTTAGTGTCAAGATAGCAAAGTTAGTGAAGTTACCAAAAATTTTAATCTTTTGATAAATTAACATATTTGTGATTGTATGTTGCTGATATAGAGATTACATCTTTGGATCTCTGTTTACCACAGTATAGCGTGGAAAGACTTTTTTTCTCAATCAGTTTTGTTATATGTGTTTTGCCAGGAACAGTGTTCCATCATGACATGGTTCTTGCTTTTCCAACACCTTGGTTAATGAACTGCTCATTCAGTTAGACACTTTTTATAAAGGTTGATGTGTTATTTTCCCTTTTGTTCTAACAGCAAGAAGGTACATATTGTTTCTATAGCTTATTCATTTCAGATGCTTCACCATATCACAGAATTACAGAATCACAGAACGGTAGGAGTTGGAAGGCACCTCTGAAGATCATCAAGTCTAACCCCCCTGCCAGAGTAGGACCAAAATTAGGGCAGTTAACATATGGGTAGCAGAGGGTGTTCATTGCTCATAGGTGCAGGACTTCACATCTTCGATGAACTTGATGAGATTCCTGTTACACTAAGAACAGACATAGATAGGGTCAAACATAGTAAAATCGCAAGGCAGTCAAAGTAAGTTTTACAAAATAGTGACTTCACTTGCTTGCTGAAACATTTTGAAGCTGCTGAGTGTGTAGTGTCCATTATATTAATGTTAGCCAAAATGTAGAAATAATTATTTACTTTCCTTAAGAGACAGAGGGCATAAACATTAACTGGAAACTACCATGATTGCTTATAGAATTTTTATTGTTGTTTTTTATAATTAAAAATTACAGTAGAATCAATGTGAACTGTGATATAATGCTGAAATTAGATGTCATGTTAAATCCATATGTAATATGCATTAAGACAAATATTTATTTATCAGCCTTAATATTAAAAATAATTATATTTCAAAATTACTTATAGTTTGGGCTTTGCTTGAGTTTTGTTTGGTTTTATTTGCAGATATAGAATTTACTACATACTTAGCATTAATAAAGAGCCTAAGTGCCAAGGTTGTGTTACCCCTTCTCATAGGAAGACAAGATAATCTCACTATGCAAACATTCTACCCATGTTTTACTGTTTATGTTTTACTTTCCTGGCACTTAATTCTGTAAACAAGTAAGGAAAGGTGGCTTTCCATTTCTTTGTCCTCCTTGCTCACAGACTTTAAGGGATAAATCTAAAGCTTCCTGAGTAAATAAGGACAGTTTCAGGAGTGTTCCCTTTCTGTTCTTCTTCCAGGGGCATTATAATATAGCATAATAGAATTCAGAATAAGATACTTCAACAGAATATATAAGTCCTTCCCCCACTGTAAGGTAAATTCAAAATACTGATATTGTCAAGCAGTCCAGATAATTCCTTCAGTGTGCACAGTTAGCTTTTCATTTCCAGTCTGCTTAGCAGAATGTATGTGGCAAACAATGTTGGAATGTTTGAGGAATCCTAATGACACTGCCACACTTCTGAAAATCTAAGTAAAAAGGAGCTTAGAATAAAGCAGAACTGTCTGTACTTCTGCTTACTGGCATTGAATAATAAAAGCATAATCAAACAACAATCAAGCAACGGTAATAGCCCAGCAGAATGCTATTTTAGAATGCAACTGTAGTAGAATGATCTTTTCCTTTTTCTGGCCTTTGCAGTACTGTCATAGTTATTTTATAAACTTTGGCTGTTTTCCATTGCTGGCTCCTTCTTCTTGAGAGTATAAGACTTCCCAGAAATCTTGGTCTATTAAGAGAAAACACCATAACTGCTTACTGAGCTTACAGAGCTCACATTTCAATCTGTAAGCATGGCATGCTTGTTACAAAAAAGACTCAAGTAATTCCTCTGATGAAATGAAAAAGAAAAAAAAAAAAAAAAGCATATCTTCTTGTACACTTGCTATGTACATCATGCTAAAAATAATCATTACCTTATGTCTGTCAATACATTCATCCATTTAAAGTGATCAAACTATGCAAATTGAATCTCTTAAGAGAGACTAAAGACTGCTATATATGGCCCTGTAGTTATTCCCCAAATAAGTCACAGTGGTGTCTTAACTTTTTCCAGGTTTTTTACTTCTCTGGTCCTATTTCATATGCAGAACTGTGACCATTGGTAGTCTTTATTTCTGTTTATTTTCTGTGAACATCTTTTCCAAAATAAATAAGTATGTTGGAATTGAAATTATATTTTCATGTTTTCAAGTAATTATAAAAGTGATCAAAACAAGCAACAGAGAGAATTTTGAGAAGCAGATAGCAGACTTCTTGTAAAATGCATATCTGAAAAAAAATGTTTCACAAAAATAAGGATTCAAACATAGTCCAGCATAGTTTCAGTGAAGAAATTTCTATGGACACTGAATAGAAAAGAATATAAACATTAAAGAACAATATTATATGTAGCAAAGAACAGTAAAATAGGCTGAAGGGCATTTTTAATAACTTATGTTTTGACAGATGTGATAATTTTACTCTAGGAGCAAATATTTTGAATATAACATGCAGAATATATTATACTGAACTTGCTCAGGTACCTTCTGACACTGCTTGTCCCCTGAACTCAGTGTGCCCACTCAATGTGAAGATAGCTGTAATTAAAAAATGTTTACTTTGTCTCTAAATATATTGTTTAAAATATAGTGTTCTACCTATTAACCTATGTCATATCCAGATCTTCCAACCCCACAGTATAAAAAATGCAAAATAGTACATAGCACAATTTATTTATGCTATGCAAGTACACTTAGTTTCAGAGACTTAACAACCATGGCATGATCAAAATGCTTTATCCACTTTTTGCATTGCAGAAAATTAACATATCATCAATTGGTATTAAACTCTTATATGCATATTAATGTTTTCATTTTACTTTATTCATTGACAAAGAGGAGAAAAGAAAATTACTAATGGACAAAAAACAATACAAGCCTCTGTAAGAGAAACTGGAAAAGTGGATCACTGAAAGAGTGGCCTTAGCTTTCCAAGTGTCACAAAAAATTTTCCAAAACAGATATCATTTTGTTCTTTACTCTCAAGCAAGTTTAAAAGAATAGGAGACGAAGTTTAATTGGAAGGACAATAAAAATTATGTGAAGTTTTTCCTTCTTTCCCCTTTGAAGTTCAATAGCTTATGTCTTTGTCATATGAAATAGAAATAACACATCTTAGTTCCCAGGCTTTTTAAATATGGCTTGAAAGAACACCATGATAGATGCTTAATAAGAAAACCAGGAAGTGATGCAACTTCTGCACTTCCATTGTAAGGGCATGTCTTAACCTTCCTAAGCTACAAGTGGATCCACAGCACTTAGGTTTAACAGTTTAGTAGTTGACACTGACAGGACCTGAGGCAATAAGCACAAGCTGAAACACAGGAGAATCCATCTGAATATAAGGAATCAGGTTTTTTTACTATGAGGGTGACTGTGCACTAGTAAAGGTTGCCCAGAGAGATTGTGGAACATCCCTCCTTGAAGATATTCAAAAGACACCTGGACATGGTGTTAAGTAATCTGCTCCTGGTGGCCCTGCTTGACCTCTAGAGGTCCCTTCCAACCTCAGACATTCTGTGGTTCTGTAATTCTGTGATTCTGTAAACTTAGGAAGCCACTTTTTCTTTTCCATCATCATAATGGGCAGTACTGATCTGGATATTCTACAAAAAAATCAAAAAACTTATGTGCCTTGCAATCATAAGAATATTTATGTATCTGAATATGCATACAAATTATTGAAGGACATGCTAGAGCATGAAATTACCATGCATGAACTGTTCTGTGTTAATTTGCTGTACTACATTATGATAAATTTGAGATAGACTATTATCTTTCACTGAGTAATGTGGTTTGAATTTGGTTTAGGTTTACACTAGGTATACAGGCAATTACAGCAAAGGAGATGAAATGAATTAACTTGTTAGGCTTGACAACTTGACTGCTTGTCTATAACCACTTTGCAGGCCCTACATGGACTTTCTGAAAGATGAAGTCAAGAAGACACATAATAAATTGATTCAGTGACAGAGCTAGTTAAGACTGTTTGCAATGCATTTTGGAATACATAGAGACTTACATTTTTATTCCATAAATGTATATAGACTCCAAGGGAACATTAAGAGATGATCCCACTGAAGAGTTAGATCATTTGAAGATAAAAGCTAAACCTCACACAGGTGCCTGGGGGCATGAGCACAGAGTCAGCTGGCCAAATGTTCAAGCAGATCTAGTATTGATGTTACATGTATGTATTTTTACAGCAATATGCCAAAAATCATCTGTCCTTATGAGCTGAAAGCACAGAAGTAAAACTTGGTGGTACTGGAAAATGCTAAATCTACATTTTTCTGAAACCATTCGGACCTGCTAAAATAGGGTATATCACAGGATTAGAAAGATCAAAACAAAGCGAAGTGACTGTTTTGGACATAATTATGCTGTGTCAACTTATAGCATTAAATAAAAAATGAAAGGAAATTCCACAGCAGATAATTGTATTTTGAATACTCTTCTGATGCAAGAGGAAAATCAGTAGAGGAGCTAGGTTACATAGGTGGAAGATTTTAGTAAAAATTGATTGAATTTCTGAAAGACAGTATGTCTTTGGTAAATATTTTTAAAGTATCAATGGCTTACATAAGTTATCAGATAATAGTGGCAAGCGATGTGCTCTGTCCCAGTCCAAAACTGGATGTAACTTTAAAAATTTTAACATAAAATCTGAAGAAATGTATTATAGGTTGATATATTTTATACACCAAATTTAAAAAAAAATCACACTGCATGTTATCTGCCTTGATTCTACTTGTTTTAATTTCTTCTACAAATGGAAAAGTATAAATAAATTAAAATCAGAAAGTGTGGGGTTTTGGACATAATATTGATGTCAGTTTCGTATTTTTAAGTTCCTTTTTATTTCTATTTTAAAACACCTAATCAGAATGGACATGTGACTATACTAAACTTCTGTTTTGAAAGAAAACTGTTTTTCTATTGAAAAATATGTTGAAACATTCCCAGCCAATTCCAGGTTATCATTTAAGAATAAAAACTCTACTATTAAAATTATAATCAAATTAAATAAACAACAAAGATTAGTCAGAGATTTGTATAGATATACTGCATAAAGCATAACTGTGATCAGTAGACAATTTCCTTGTTTATCAGCTGCTCATGAGAATATATTAGTGCTAATAAATACTATTGTATAATTCCAATAATTGGAAGGTGCATGTTAAGAAAAAGGCATTTGTTTTATTTTTTTTAACATCACACAAATTTAACTGTTTTGTTAGCTTAGTGACAAAAAGAGAATAGAGAATTTGCATAAAATAAATACAAGAATGCACAGGTGGAAATGGATGCTAGTTAAGCTACCATTATCATTGGTTACCTACTGGAATAATTTGCAGAAAGTGCTGTCTGCTTCATCCAAACCATTAGAGTGCTGTTTATCCATTGTTGAAATACTTTGCACTGGCTCCATTTCCCCCATATTATCCTACTTGGATTTCTCAGGGCTCGGATTAAGCATTTATTTTCTTATTCTTAAGACTTTGAATTGGTACCAAGGCCTGTACTCTAAATTAGTGTAGAACTAATACAAGACCTAATGAAAACAAAACAAGGCTTTCAGACATTCCAACAGTGGCTGTGCTGTAACTAAAAAAATATTAGGGATGGAAATTTCAAAGAGGACAAAGTTGATTTAATATCCTACTTCCAAGAAACTTGAAGAAAGTATTTTATATTTACCTCTATGCATATTTTCAACCATTTACAAATTAATTCTTGTGGTTTGATTGCAGTCTGATATACTGATTTAAGACTATAGTCATGCCATCACATAGAAATCCCACGTTTCAGGAGTGTCATATGTTCACATAAGCATTCAAGTAAAATAAACTCAATTTCTTAGATTATAATAATTATTAATTTTGAATTAACAGTTTGATATACAGTATATGAAATGAGATTCTTTTTATTTGGAGAAATAAACATATCTTCTCTGATCTGTTAACATTTGTCTATATTTATCTAAATATGTCTTATTCTTTATTTGTTTCAGTATTTCATACTGTTGCATTGTTTCACCATCTGTGCTGAGAGAGTCTGACACTTTGTAGAAGGACTTGGTGTCCTTCAAGGGATGCTACTGAAAACCTGTAATTTC